>ML425070.1:119106-138914 GCA_005239525.1 Nicotiana knightiana
CCCAGAGTCGACCTCACAGGAAATTTACGTATCAAGCAAACTGTTAGAATACTCAACTGTCATTTGAGGTTATTTAAATTACTATGTCTAAAGATTAATTACGCTAAAGTGTAAACAATTGTAATAAAGATCTAAGGTTATGGTTTCCCCCGTCGGTGAATTTACTTCTCGGATACTTCATATAGCTTGATTAGTTGTTTCTATCAATCATGAACACTCTATCTACCATAAATCTCTCTCAAGTAATTATGATAATTTACTAGACGCACTCTCTCAAGTTACGCTAGCTAGATTGCATTACAGTTCACTTTAGATTGCACCCGAGGTATCGTTATCTCTAATCCAACCTCTAAACCCTCGGTTATGACTTTCGTCTATACTCCGGGAGTGATGTTGTTCAAACAACTACCTAAATATGCACTCTCTCTCTCAAGTCGATACATAATAAATAGGCACAACTAATTGATAGCCATTCAATTAACTACAACAAGAACCCAATCAAAACTATGTTAATATCACAATAAGTTTATCCCCCAACGGGTTCCACAAGAAATTAGCTAAACATGTTCAAAAGAATCAAATCTAAAATAACTTGCATAATTAAACTACAAAGTAATGAAGAAAANAATTAACTACAACAAGAACCCAATCAAAACTATGTTAATATCACAATAAGTTTATCCCCCAACGGGTTCCACAAGAAATTAGCTAAACATGTTCAAAAGAATAAAATCTAAAATAACTTGCATAATTACTACAAAGTAATGAATAAAATCTGTACAAATCGATGTTATGGCGTTCGTCTCTTCTCTCCTCCTCCAATCTCTTCGAATACCTCTCTAATTCTCCCATTGTAGTTGTGTTTTAGGAGTCTATTTATATGTTTAGGGCGAACCCCAACCGTGTAGGAGACTTCTATTTCAACCGGGAAACACTTAAACTCGTCAAAACTCGGATTTGGCCGAACTGGTAGCCCCGGGCGTTTGGACCCAAAGGCCTGGCTAACGCCAGGCTAGGGCTGGAGTTTCAGCCTTAACGCCTGGCTAACGCTAGGGTAGGGCTGGCGTTTCAGCCCTAACGCCTGGCTAACGCCAGGTAGGGTCAGGCTGTAGGGCTCTGTCGCCCGGCTNAATAAACTCTATTAAGCACATAACAAGTGTATTTTCAGCATTAATGCACCTCAAATGTAAGGTATATCACATGTTAAACTATGCATTTTAGTCTCGCATCAGCCCTCTTCTGCGGATGACCTTCCGCATCTGCAACCCTGCCCCAGGCCGCCCATTTTCTCTTCTGTGGCCACTTCTCCGCATCTGCAGATGCGCAGATGTGGCTCCCTTTTTGCACTTGCGTCCCTAGCTGGGCCAACCCAGCCTCGCACCTGCAGCCACACGCTCGCTCCTGCGAGTCTGCATCTGCGACCAACCCCACTGTAGGTGCGGTAACACCAGAACAACAGTGCTTCAGCAATTTACACAAGTTAAATTTCAATCCGTTAAGCATCTGAAACTCACCCGAGGCCCCCAGGACCTTAATTAAATATACCAACCAGTCCTAAAACACCATACCAACTTAGTCGAGCTCTCAAATCACATCAAACAACACTAAAAACACGAATCACCCTCCAATTCAAACTTAATGAACCTTTTTAAAGGAGAACAAGAAGAACAACAATGAACTTAAAACTAATGAAGGAGATCTGCAACTTGAACATTGAAACTTCAAACTTCTATAACCGATGCCGAAACCTATCAAACCACGTCCAATTGACCTCCAATTTTGCACGCAAGTCATATTCAATATTACGGACCTATTCCAACTTCCGAAATCATAATCCGACCCCGATCAAAAAGTCCACTACCGGTCAAACTTCCCAAAACTTCTACTTTCGCCATTTCAAGTCTAATTCAGCTACGAACCTTAAAAACACAATCCGAACACGCTCCTATTTCCAAAATCACCCAGAGCTAGCGGAACCGATGAAACTCCATTCCGGAGTCATTTTCACAGAATTCTATCTATGGTTAAAAATCCTAGAACTTAAGCTTTCGTTTTAGGGATTAAGTGTTTCAAAACACTCCGAAACCACAAACAAAACCTCCTGACAATCACATAAGCAGAAAAAGATACGGAGGAAGCAGTAAACAGGAGATCAGGGTTAATACTCTCAAAATGACCGGCCGGGTTGTTACATCCTCCCCTTTTACGACAATCGTTCATCCTCAAATGAGTGTAGATACATACCTGAAGTGGTGAAAAGATAAGGATAACGGTTGTGCATATCATGCTCGGTCTCGTAAGTCACCTCCTCGACCGGTTGAACCCTCCATTGAACTTTTATGGAAGCAATCTTCTTTGACCTCAACTTTCGAACCTGCCAGTCCAAGCCACCAGCTCCTCAACATAAGATAAATCCTTATCCAATTGGACTGTGATGAAATCCAACACATAAGACAGATCGTCGTGATACTTTCGGAGCATAGGAACATGGAATACTATATGAACCCCTGCAAAATTGGGAGGGAAGGCAAGCTCATAAGCAACCTCCCCAACACGCCGCAACACCTCAAATGGGCTGATAAACCTTGGGCTCAACTTGCCCTTCTTTCCAAATCTCATAATACCTTCATGGGTGACACCCGGAGCAGGACCCACTCTCCAGCCATGAATGCCATATCCCGAACCTTCCGATCCACGTAATTTTCTGTCTGGACTGGGCTGTGCGAAGTCGATTCTGAATCTCTTTGGCCTTCTCCAGAGCATCCTGAACCAAGTACGTACCCAATAATCTAGCCTCACCCAGCTCGAACCAACCCACTGGAGATTGACATCGCCTATTATACAGAGCCTCATATGGCGCCATCTGGATGCTCAACTGATAATTGTTGTTGTAGGCAAACTCCACAAGTGGAAAGAACTGATCCCACGAACCTCCAAACTCCATCACACACGCACAGAGTAAATCCTCTAATATATGAATAATGTGCTCGGACTGACCATGCGTCTCAGGGTGAAATGTTGTGCTCAGCTCCACTCGAGTACCCAACTCATGCTGTATAGCCCTCCAGAACCGTGATGTAAACTGCGTACCCCGGTCAGAGATGATGGATACTGGTACGCCATGAATCCTGACGATCTCGCGGATATAAACTCGAGCCAACTGCTTGGAAGAATAGGTAGTCATCACACGAATGAAATGAGCTGACTTGGTCAGCCCATCCATAGTCACCCAAACTGCATCAAACTTCCACTGAGTCTGTGGAAGCCCAACAACGAATCTATAGTGATCCGCTCCCATTTCCACTCTGCAATATCTAACTTCTGAAGTAACCCACCTGGCCGTTGATTATCATACTTCACTTGCTGGCAATTTAAACACCGAGCTACATACTCCACTATGTCCTTCTCCTTTACTATTAATGTTGCCTCAAGTCCTGATACATCTTCGTGGCACCCGGATGAATGGGGTACCGCAAACTGTGAGACTTCTAGAGAATCAACTCGAGAGATCTCCTTGCATATTTACTTTTGGGACTAGAAGACGGTATCTCGGGAGATCCCCTTTTGAGTATTTACTTTTGGGACTATGAGACGGTATCTCGGGAGCGCCCCGGTTATTTATCTCTTTGTGTTGTGTTGTTGTCTCTCTATGAATTCTTTCTGTAAAATTCTCCATCTTTCTTCATTTTTATTAAATCATTTATCTTATTATTATATCCCAATAAGGCCCAGACCTGATGTCAAGACCAAAAATTCAACTAGTCGTGATGGCACCTGACCTAACCCGCTAGGTAAGTCATTTACAACTATCCAATTCCAATGAAATTTAATAAGACAATTTAGCAAAAGAAAATATCTAAATCCTATACATTTCCCAAGGACTGGTAGTACAAATTATGAGCTTCTAAGAATAGAGTTTACAAAGCTGAAATGAAAAAAATACATAGTCTGTTTGAAAAGTACATAAACCGAGTTTTATAGATCTAAGGCTACCAAGAACACAAGGCACCTACAACCGGGACACAGGTACATCTTAAATCTAGCTCCCATCGAACACAACAACATCAACAACCAACATCTGCACGCAAGGTGCATAAGTGTACTATGAGTATAACCGACCCCATGTACTCAGTAGCTAACACAAAGGTTGGGTCCAATACCAATAATCCACAACAGTTCATAACAACATAATACAAGTAATAAAACAGGTATCTCAGAAATAAAATGCTCAGCTCGTTCAAAGTTCTAGAAAATAGGCATGCTTTTCAAGTATCTCAGTGAAAACCCAAATCTCTTACCGAAAATGCCAAAAATACAAGTAAGTTTGAAAATTGTGATTTGTTCCAAAAATCCTTTCAACAATAAGTAAGATGTTTCATTTTCAGATAGCATGAAGAAAGTACGTCATATGCCTACATGTCAAGATACAGGTAAAATCATAAATGTCCCAAAACTGGGTAGCAGAAAGAAATGCATCTCTATGCATGTATCTCAAGTACGCATGAAAAATACAACTTGATGATGAGCTCATGTACTCACACTCTCAGAGTACTCAATCTCAGTGTCTCACATTCCCTCTCACTATGCTCAATGCTTAGTACACCCAATCACTTAGCGTTGTACAATACCCGTTGCAGCGTGCAGCCCGATCTACATATATACAATCGATTGCGCTCACTGGGGGTGTGCAGACTCCAGAGGGTCTCCTTCGGCCAAGCACTATATCGCTACGATGTGAAGCCCGATCCCATAAAATTTAATCAATATATCGCTGCGGCGTGCAACCTGATCCCATAAAAATGTAATCAATATAACATGCTACGGCGTGCAGCTCGATCCTAAAATATCACTCTCACTCAGGTTCTCGGCCTCACTCAGTCATCAATCTCTCTAGTCTTACTCATGGGCTCACAATGTCATGAAACTAGCCCGACAACAATGATATGTTGTATCAATAAATAATAACTGAGGCTGAGATATGGTATGAATGCATGGATATGACTGAGTACGAAATATCAATGAAATCAGTGAGGTGACAGTAAGAAACGACCACTATGGGTCCAAACAGTATCGGCATAACTACTTTATCACCTGGTGGAAATACGGATATCAACAAAGTAGGGCCACTATACAGTGCCATAAAAGCAAAAGAGTCCCAATTCACATGATGCATGCCCACACGCCCGTCACCTAGCATGTGCGTCACATCTATACAAATCACATAACACATATTACGGGGTTTCATACCCTCAGCACTAAGTTTAGAAGAGTTACTTACCTCGAAAAAGCAAAATCCAATACCAGCAAGCCAAACGATGCTCCAAAAATGACATTCTGCACGTACCAACCTCCGAAAAGTTCAAAAATAGCCAAAAGCAACTCAAATACATCAAATAATACCAAAGGAAACAAACCCAACCGATAAAGGTTGAATCTTTAATCAAAAATCCCAAATCGACCAAAACGTCAAATTCGAGCCCGCACCTCGGAACCGGAGAAAACTCACAAATCCGATAACCCATTCAATTACGAGTCCAACCATACTAGTTTCACTTAAAATTCAACTCCGAATTGATATTCAAAACTCAAAAATTTACTTTATAAAATTTTAGACAAAACCCTCAAATTTCACTTTGAAATTATCAATGGAATGCCGAAAACGAAGATGGATTCATGAGAGATAACCAAAATCGAGTATGAAAACTTATCCCAATCAATATGGTGAAAATCGTCTCCAAAAATTGTCTAAATCGGAGCTCCCCAACTCAAAATATGACAAAATGAATAAACCTTCGATATTAAGTATTTTTGCCCAGCTGTTTTGCCTCGTTTTACATGTCAAACAATCCCGAAACTTGCTTTTGATGTCTCCAATGGAATCCTTGTGAAATTTCAGTCAAGTTAGGCTTTTGAATCACTCCATTTAATCTTATAATGAAGGAGATATGTTGGTTTTAATATTTGGAAATAATGCAGATTTTTAAATACGAAGTCAGTGGCAATTTCATAATTAATCTGAAAAGTCTGTCAACCAATTCTTAGTAAAATTACCATAAAAATCCTCATACGATGTTCAAATTTGAAGATTCTTTTTGCTATAGATCCGTAATTACGATACGGATCTAATGCTTCAATCAAAACAGAAATCGGAGCTTATTTGTTCAATGTGGTACTATTTAAGCTTGAAAAAATAATGTCGAAACATAATAAAAACGAGCGCAACATTACCCAAACGAATCCGAAACTCACCCGAGCCCCACGGGACCCGTACAAACATACCAACAAAACTCATTACATATCACAGACTTGCTCGAGGGATCAAATCACGCATAACGACATCGAAACAACGAAACACACCTTGAATAAAACTTAATGAACTTTCGACTTCCAAAAACTCGCGCCGAAACATATCAAATCAGCTCGGAATGAGATCAAATTTTGCACACAAGTCCTAATACATCATACGGAGCTACTCGTGCCCTCAAACTACCGAGCGAAGTACAAATGCTCAAAACGACCGATTGGTCGTTACATTCTCCCTCACTTAAACATACGTTCGTCCTCGAACGTGCCAAGAGTTTGTCCTAAGCCGTCAAACACTGTGTAACCTTACCATGTATATACTCGGGGGTGATCCCATGTCACCCTATTCCATATAGTACCGACAACACACAAAGGGATGATCATTACTTCAAACTTAGCCCATAAACCTTGGAATCCAATTTTCCAACATTCAGAATTTCCTATAAGACCTAAATCTCGCATTTATACACTGTATAAGTTTGAATAAGATGTATCAAGACATAACCATAACCCAAGACACAATCATAGGATATAACACATAACTCAAATACCCATTGCAAAATTTTTTATCACAGTAGCTGCTCAAAACAACTCAATTTTGGTAATAAACCTCATATCAACTAAAATCTTGTTGTGAACCTTTAAACACTACCAACGATGAAAGAATCACGCAGAAACTCGTAACCACTTATCAGACCAACAATTCATGGAACTCTCCCTCCTTCGACAAGAACTGTAGCCAATTTCTAAGCCGACTTTCGATTTATCCTCCATATATGCTGTAATCAAATCCGATAGTATCCATTTTAGGTCCAATGGCCTCATCTCATCCAACACAAACACTCTAGTGACATGCCACATCAATCCAATCTAAAGTCACAACTCGTGCAATCCGTGCAACAAAAAGCAATATTCCAAATGCACTCAATCATGGAAATTGACTCAAACGAGAGAACCATCCCGCAAGTTCAAAAAGTACCACCACAACCGAAATGCTACGAACTCATCATACCTAGTAGAACCAAGACACGCGAATCTAACACAAAGGATCATCTCCCGACATAACCCAGTTGCAATGCGTGACCCCATCCAAACACTGGTCCATATGAAATACCTCAAGCCACAATGCTCAAAATCAACAACCACACGGAATTTGACATCAAGTACCCAAGGTGCATGACCATAACCACGAAGAAGCAATTAACACAAATTACCACAATCTAGAAAGACCATAACTGAGGCGTAATCAACCATTCCACATCCCAATCACCACCTCAGTCGAATTCCATTATAAGGCCCAAACAAAACCGCACCATGTGTGCATATAACCAACGAATCACAACCCTTCATACTATGGAAGAGTAACACATAGAACATATTCGATAAGAATAAAATTAATTCTAACCGATGGCACATCCCTCAAGAATAGCAGTTCGGAATCAACAAATCTGACCCGGTGTAGAATACATATCTTCATTGGGCCTACCAATGGGCCCCCAAATCAACTTCGGTCATCCCTAATTGGACAAATAGCCCTCCAAAAGTCCACAACGACCTAACCATAACACATACTATCATTTGGCTAGCTTTGGCCACATCTTCACAGTCCACAACCACGAAACGACTTGCTTATGAGAACTCCAGTCTCCAACTCCATAGAGCACACAAATCACCATATCTGATCCTAACTCCACCGCCTAAATGTCTAACACATCTGTCACACACGATCATCCCATGAGGAAATACTTCTATAGTTCTCCCTTGCCACATAGCAAAAATTTGAATATCAGCGGTCGATCAACCAGGCAGGTACTACAATACCAATGAAGCATCCGCAAGTCAAAACACAACGTGCCTTCTGAAATGCGCACCCTTCTCCGGCAATTCCAAGTAGTAATATCATTCATCTAGTCATCTAAAACCATCCATGTTGTCTAAGAATTCATGAACTTCCTTTCAAAACTCAATTGTGACCTTGGAAATGCAAATCTCAATCCCACACGACATCGCATCTATTATGCCATCATATAAAAAGCACGAGAATCTCATAATCACTCTGAGTCACAAGTAGAATACATATCCGATCAGTTAGAAACCTTCCATTTGATCCCATCCAGTAGGAAATCACGATATTCAACATGCTCCTCTCACTAGTAGGAAATATCCACCTCGAACCGTGATAAAAATCATCGAGAACTCTTTGGAAATCCATTTGCACATAACCAAACTATCAGAACTGAATCTCTCTAACTCCACCAAGCCATGCGGGTTGCCAAAAACTAAGAGCATTGCCACAAAACACCAGTAGAGACTAGCCACATCATAAGTACCCAAAGAACCGATTATATCCTTTATTGTGCTGATCCAACCTACTACCAAGTTGTCCTAGTTCTCCAAGTCCCTTCCAAATTACCTTCAAACTGATTCTTCTTCCTACTAGAACACCACAATTCTTAATTAAAATTTTACCACACCAGAGACCCTGGTATAAAACCACAACGCCCTAAGGCCCATAAGCCGCTGACTTCCCTCTTAAGCACCCTCAAAGCACCACAACCGAGACACCCACTCTAAAGAGACCTTATGTGAACCTAAAATTATTTCCTTCACCTTCTTGATGTTGAAATGCTAATCCACAATGATATAAAAATGACTCAAGTCTCGACACCGTCCAAAGCAAATATCAGGTCCTAGCCATATACCGATCTGAAATTCGCAATTGCTCTATATAATTCTTGAATCCATTATAACCATTCTTGAGAGTCATCCACTCTGCTCAAATCTCAATTGCACCGTTCCAAATGGGCCAAACGACCGGTGTCCCATTGGCACGACCACACCCAAAGAAGTAACCCCACCATAACGTGACAAAGCAAATTCCTACTCCATGCACACTACATCCTTCACGACTAACCATTCAATCATTCCATGACTCCCATATACCCATAGAGTGTAATACAATATGTATCCAGAAATTTTCTTACTCGAGTCATCCTCAATCTCAACCCTTGTTAGTCATAATTGATTCACCAGTATACCTCAAACCGAAACCAATAAAATGCATAATCGTACAATCAACTCGTCCATAGCAGGCTCCCCCACTTGGCTCAAATCCATAGATCAAAACACACAATAACTCACAATTCCCATACTCTATTACTGCCATAATACCACAGTGAGATTCACTAAATCCTTCCTGAGCTCCTGTAACGCAAACCATCTAATACTTCAAATTATCTGCAAATCTCGCATTCATCCTCGTGACGGTCAGGTCAACTATTTCAACCAATCCAAACTCAAATCGCACAAATATCACCCACTGGTAGAAAAGAAAGCCTCCACACAACATCATGAAAATCACATATCCGTAGATTACCTCGCAAGTTCTAACTCACATGCTTAGACTCAAACTGACATCTCTTTATACTATTTCACAACCACAACTACTACGCAATCACTTAATCTTCCTGAGTCTGAACCCATCAACAAGACATAAAAATCTACTTCGTTTCACAACTAGACAATCATGAAAAATCTTCCAATACACTCATAACTCGAGACTATACGTCACATCAAGATAGAAATAAAGCACCCAATAGTCCTTTCTACATCTCAATCAAACTCTTCTCGTTACATTCAAACCATCTGAACACATCTCGCACTCACATCATACTCATCACATAGCCATCCAGCCACCTATCAAGTTATGAATTCCACTCATAGGGACACTAACGGACATACAAGTCCAAAAACACATGCTCACACAATCAAAATCCCCGTGCTCAAGCTACAGTCAAAACCTGGCCTCGAGTCCTCCAGACTGGCCCATCATCAACATACTAAAATACCATCTTGCACCTCATACATGGAATACAAGTCGTTGATCCTATACATTTCCCAAGGACTGGTAGTACAAATCATGAACTTCTAAAAATATAGTTTACAAAGCTGAAACGAAATAAATACATAGTTTGTTTGAAAAGTACATAAACATAATTTTATAGATCTAAGGCTACCACGAACATAAGGCACCTACAACCGGGACGCAGGTACATGTTAAATCTATCTTCCGTCGAACATAGCAACATCAACAGCCAACATCTGCATGCAAGGTGCAGAAGTGTAGTATGAGTAAACCCGACTCCATTTACTCAGTAAGTAACAAACCTAAACCTTAGGTTGAAAGTAGTGACGATCTAACACAAAGGTCAGGTCTACGAATATTCCACAACAGTTCATAACAACATAATACAAGTAATAAAACAGGTATCTCAGAAATAAAATGCTCAGCTCGTTCACAGTTCTAGAAAATAGGCATGCGTTTCAAGTATCTCAGTGAAAACCCAAATATATTACCAAAAATGCCAAAAATACGAGTATGTTTGAAAATTGTGATTTTTCCCAAAAATCCTTTGAACAATAAGTAAGATGTTTCATTTTCAGATAGCATGAGGAAAGTACGTCATATGCCTACATGTCAAGATACAGGTATAATCATAAATGTCCCAAAACTGGGTAGTAGAAGGAAATGCATCTCTATGCATGTATCTCAAGTACGCATGACAAATACAATGCATCCCGATGATGAGATCATGTACTCACACTCTCAGAGTACTCAATCTCAGTGTCTCACGTTCCCTATCACTATGCTCAATGCTCAACACACTCAATCACTCAGTGTTGTACAATACCCGTTGCGGCGTGCAGCCCGATCCACATATATACAGTCAACTGCGCTCACTGGGAGTGTGCAGACTCTGGAGAGGCTCCTTCATCCCAAGTGCTATATCTCTGTGGTGTGCATCCCGATCCCATAAAAGGTAATCAATATATCGCTGCGGCATGCAACCCGATCCCATAAAAATGTAATAAATATAACATGCTGCGGTATGCAGCCCGATCCTAAAATATCACTCTTACTCAGGTCCTCGGACTCACTCAGTCATCAATCTCTCCAGTCTCACTCACGGGCTCACAAGTTTAGAAGAGTTACTTACCTCGAAGAAGCCAAATCCAATACCAAGAAGCCAAACGATGCTCCAAAAATGTAATCCCGTGCGTACCGACCTTCGAACGGTACGAAACTAGCCAAAAGAAACTCAAATACATAAAATAATTCCAAAGTAAACAAACCCAATCGATAAAGGTCAAATATTTAATCAAAAATCCCAAAATCGACCAAAAAGTCAAATTTGGGTCCGCGCCTCGGAACCCGACAAAACTTACAAATCCAACAACCCATTCAATTATGAGTCCAACCATACTAGTTTCACTCAAATCCGACTCTGAATCGATGTTCAAAATTCAAAAATTCACTTTATGAAATTTTAGACGAAACCCTCAAATTTCACTTTGAAATCATCAATCAAATGCCAAAAACGAAGATGGATTCATGAAATATAACCAAAATCGAGTATAGAACACTTATCCCAATCCATATGGTGAAAATCGTCTCCAAAAATTATCCAAATCCAAGCTCCCCAACTCAAAGCATGACAAAATAATATTAAGTATTTTCCCAGTTGTTTTGCCTCGTTTTGCATGCCAAATAATCCCTAAACTTGCTTTTGATGCCTCCAATGGAATCCTTGTGAAATTTCAGTCAAGTTAGGCTTTTGAATCACTCCATTTGATCTTATAATGAAGGAGATGTGTTGGTTTTAATATTTGGAAATAGTGCAGATTTTAAAATACGAAGTCAGTGGCAATATCGTAATTAATCTGAAAAGTCTGCAACCCAATTCTTAGTAAAATAACCATAACAATCCTCATACGTTTTCCAAATTCGACGATTCTTTTTGCCACGGATACATAATTACGATATGGATCTAATGCTTCAATAAAAAGAGAAATCGGTGCTCATTTGTTCAATGTGGTACCATGTAAGCTTGAAGAAACAACGTCGAAACATAATAAAAACGAGCGCAACATAACCCAAACCAATCCGAAACTCACACCGAGCCCCTCGGGACACCGTACGAAGATATATCAACAGGACCCATAACATATCACAGACTTACTCGATGCCTCAACACTAAGTTAACAACATCGAAACAACGAATCGCATCTCAAATCAAACTTAATGAACTTTCGACTTCCAAAAACTCGTGCCGAAACATATCAAATCAACTCGGAATGAACTCAAATTTTGCACACAAGTCCTACTACATCATACGAAGCTAATCGTGCACCCAAACTACCGAGCGAAGTGCAAATGCTCAAAACGACCGATCAGGTCGTTACATTCTCCCCCACTTAAACATACGTTCGTCCTCGAACGTGCCAAGAGTTTTTCCTAAGCCATCAAACACCGTGTTACCTTACCATGTACATACCTAGGGGTGATCCCACATAAACCTATTCCATACAGTCCTGACAACACAACATACGAATGATCATTACTTCAACCTTAGCCTGTAAACCTTGGAATCCAATTTTCCAACATTCAGAATTTCCTATATGACCCAAATCTCGCATTTATACACTGTGTAAGTCTGAAAAAAATGTACCAAGACATAACCATAACCCAAGACACAATCACAGGATATACCACATAACTCAAATACCCATAGCAAAATTTTCGATCATAGTAGCTGCTCCAAACAACCCAGTTTTATAATAAACCTCATATCAACTAAAATATTGTTCTGAACCGTTAAACACTGCCAATGATGAAAGAATCATGCAGAAACTCGTAACCACTTATCAGACGACAACCTTTCCATCTCATTTATAAGTTGGTATTACATGATTATTCTAGTTATCCTACGACATGCTTCCCGTCTCATTTACCTATGATAGCATGATACGAAAAGATACATTATGTTGGTACTCGGTTGAGTAAGGTACCGGGTGCCCGTCGTGGCCCATCGGTTTGGGCCGTGACAAAAGTGGTATCAAAGCAGTTCTGTCCTAGGGAGTCTACAAGATGTGTCTAGTAGAGTCTTGTTTATGGGTGTGTTGTGCACCACACTTATAAGCAGGAGGCTACAGGCATTTAGGACTGTCACTCTTTATTCTTACTCTAGATCGTGTGGTAGAGCTCAGTTGCAAGAACTCAATTTCCTAAACTCTATCTTGTTTATAATACGATGATGCCTACATCCAGAAAGAAGGTTGGTAAAAGATATAGCTATGGAAGAGTTGAGTCAGAGGAACTCGATTTTGCATCATGCTTATGATGAGTAAATGTGAAGTTTTCAACAGAACATGTGTGTAAGCTTCTTAATAAGGAGCATTATGGTAATACCATCTACCCATATGGTGAAAAGCAATGAGAGATTCAGGAGGTAGATATAAGTTTCAACAAGTAAAAGAAGCAAGGTGAAAAAGGGTACGAGGTACCCAACTAATGAAAAATTATCAGTATTTAAGATTCTCGTAGAGGAATATAAGCCTTTTGAGTTACTTTCAACAATAACAGAGGCATGTACATTTGGCCATACCCATATCATTTATGCCCTATGGGGGCTAACAGAAGTATTATAAGAGGAGGCAGGATATCAGGATCTAGCTGGGGTTAGGGTAACCCAAAATGGTGGATGGATTGTTAGCGTTAGTTGGAATTTCCGAAGGATATTGCAAATGTGCTAAGAGGTCTCCATATGAGACACCCAGAGGGTGCACTCTAAAATAGTACAACTAGATATTAGTACTGCAAACATAGGCACTGGAAGCCTTGAAGGGATAAATATTACCTTAATATGGCTCCCGTCCCTAGTAGAGAAAGAATGTTAGGCAACCCGAAGAGCCAATAGATGGAGCAAGTGGGAGCTAAAAGCAAAAGAATGTCTTGTTCGAGTTTTCAGAATAAAGTGATAGACATAAATGTTAGCGGGAAATAAGAAGAGAGTTAATGAAGCATTATGAGTAAGGTGTGATACATGGATGAGAACAACAGATAAAAAAGATGACAGTATTACAGAGTCTATAGTCAAGTGAAGGAAAAGACGAGAGGTGACAGGCCTTGAGACAACAAAAGAGTATAGGCCATAAAGTCATATCCTCATTTCGAGAAATAAGTTCGTGAATCCAATGCGACTACCGGAAGGAAAATCTAGACCCTAGAATAATAGAAATCAGTATGGGCTGGTGAACAAGATAAACTAAACATGATATAGGGACTGAGTGATTTAATAATGGTCGACATCATGAGAATTTCAGATTTCGTTCCGACGATAATAAAATGGACAACAAAAGAAGATTCATGAGAAATTCAGAGAATGGTCATTCAGGAAGACACTTCCCTAAAGCAAGCAATATGAGAAAAGTTAAACTTAAGGGGCCGTATGTGCCAGCTATACTAAGTGTCACCCTCGCAAGTAAGGAAATGTGTTATCCTTGGTACAAAAGGATTATCGCGAGGCGAGTATGAGTCATCGATGATGTGAAAAGACGCCAAAGATGAAGAGGTAAAATATCTATACGTAGATCAACATAGCACTAATTCTTAATACTCCCTTAAGGCGGGTCGGTGNAATGATGTGGCATTAAGTCAGAATTAAGTGGTTCTAATAACTATGGAATAGAAAAGGAAGAATGCGATAAAAAATGAGAAATGAAGGAGATTTCACTTATCCAAATCCTATAGATAGGCCATAATTCCCGAACATTATGCAAGCACAACGTCAAGGAAGGAAGTAAGGGTTTTTTCCCGGGATGCTATGGATAAATAAGGAGCCAGTGCGAGAGGTAAGTTAAGACAAAGGAAATAAACCCAAAAAGATTATGCAGAATATTGATATGAGAATGGGCCAATGAGTAGTTAGAAGTTGATTCAGGAAGAGCCTAGTTATGGCTAGACAAGAGGTTACAAACAAATCAACAGATCGTGCAAGATAAACATAGTAAAACCCAATATAATAAATTTAGCCTTGCAGTTATGACATGGTAATACTTGAGATATATTCAGATAGGAGTTGAGGAAGTTAAAGGTACCGTATGAGTGTTACAGAAATAAAAGAGAGTCCCGTCGGGAAGACAGTCAAAACTTCAGTTCAAAAGCAACCGTACGAGCACATGAGTGTGGAGGTAAGTAACTGAGGATAATTATAAGTGAGTACGAGCATCAAAAATTCTATCGGGAATACGATGTAATAAGCTCACAGATTTACAAGAGTCAGAGGGTCCTCCCTAAGTACTATAATGAATGACTAGTTGAGGAAATAAGGAAGAAGGCTTCAACCTAAACATGGTAACTTGAAGGCGAAATGGTTATGTAAAAATAGTCTCCCTACAAAATTGTATGCACTCCAAAAGAAAGTGGCACATACCGTGGCTAATGACATGAAGTAAAATCAAAAGTAATATTCGAGATCATATGAGTTTCATGAAACTTCCGGCATGCGTGAGAACTAACATAAGCTAAGTAGGCACGCAACAAGGAGGCAGAAAGACTAGGAAAAGTAATAGCTTACATTTAAAGAAAGCTGAGAAGGAACGAAAAAGAATTATTCGATCAATGACCCAGAGTTAGTTACGTTATGAATGAACTTAAGATTTCAGAGTATTATCCAAGCAGCATATATGTTGACAATCATACAACCATAAAAAACTCCGGTATAAGTTAAAAAAAAGAGTTGAGTCCAGGTCATAGATGAAGGATTGAGTTGTTAAAAGATTGTATCATGGATATTCCATAGCGCCCATGAAAGGCAAAAGTAATAGCTAATACCAGAAGCTGCAGATCGGGAGATAACTTAAGCCTACATAAAGGCCGATCAGAAGGAAGAGGAAACTAAAGGGTTACATCAACTAAGTTAATTAGGAGTATGATTATTGGACCCAGAAAGTTATAGACATCATGATTGAGAACATTACAGAATCACTCTTACTATCATAGGTACAAGAGAGATAGTACAATAGCCATATTATATAACGACTCTACTATAAAGCCAGTTAGAAGAGTACCAACCTTATAAGAAGCCAGTATGAAGCTCCCACCGGATTGTGTATGCACCAAATGTGCAAGTGTTATAATAGAGCTTCAAGTTGTGGATATGAATTATACCTATGTCGAATGGACGTCAGGAAAGAGATAGAAGATATGATGCGAGATTTTAAGATAAAAGTGAACAACGTATGAGATACTCAAATGTAGAAGGTTGTGAACAGTCGGATAGAAGGCTAGAAGCGCAGGGATTCAGTATACAAGAATGATAGTGGTATCATCAGTGGCATATCTTCCAGCCTATGGTTTCTAGGTACCGAAAGATCTAGTTAAGAGAGCAACAAAGAGTTATAGACGATGTGATTTCTCACTTCATATTCCAGAATAACATAAGGAAATCTATGGTGCAAGCAAGTTGAAGAAAGGTGGCGAATAATATAAATAGATATGTGTAGGTCGCAAGCTAAAGTATGGTAAAATGACAAGGTTTTAGGAAGACAGGAGTAAGGATAAGAAAGGGCGAGTGAGAAGGTGACAAGAATGGATAAGTCCTCAAGATTAAGCCTAGAAAACAAGAAGAGCTGATGGTTTCTATAAGTTATACAAAGCTCAATATAGCCTGAATAAACTCAAAGGAGTCTAAGACTAATATCATTTAGAAGAGATGGAATGTTTCCCTGGTAGTAGAATGATGGTGTAATTATGATAGATAAAGGATGATGTTTGGACCTTCGATTGAATTATGATTTAAAGGAAAAAAAAGAGATTTTATGAGTTGTATAAGATTAGAATAACTCCCATAGGATGAATCACATTGGGATGCTATGAAATACGATTATGGAAGCATAGTATCGCCCCCAGGTGGATCAGTCTAATCATTTCAGATGTTCCCCGATGAGACATGAGTCCTAGCGGCAGTGTTACATAAGAGGTCAAGTTATCGATATTAAGGTGAATCAACAATGAATGGATAAAAATTACAAAGTATGAGATGAGATTAGACCATCATTCTTAAGATGATCAGTAATGAAGAAGAATTAAAGGACTTAGATTTATGCATATAGGATAAGAAACGAGAGTAACCTGGAGTTTGACAACAGACCTCAGTAACGATAAATCAAAGTAAGAGTTATGGCAGTAAAGTCATACAGATGGATAAACGGATCTATGAAATAAGGTATAACGATATGCGTAAGTTTAACAAAGTACCGAGCGAAGAACTTCAGTATACCCATAGATGCCCAGAGGGACATCTTATCAAGCTCTGTATATGTTTATAAAGTGAGGCATAGAGATTGGCTAAAAGACGGAGGAAAAAGGAAAAAAGAGTCGCATAGGAACACTTACAAGGTCAAAGTCGTAATGACAGAAGGTAGAAACAGTTACGAGATTGGAAGATTTCGACCACAAGTCATGGTGTGAGAAAGAGGCCTAAAGGGGGGAATGCCCTGGCCTTTAGATTTATTCAAAGAACAATTGCTTAGATGGCAAGGAGAGTACTAAAGTATTCGTAAGAGCTATAGGTTATGATAATGATAAGTGCATAAGTCAACATTCGAGGACAAATGTTCCAAAGAGGGGAATGATGTTACACCCCATGTTTTTGTACGTGAAAGTACGCCATAAATAAATTGATGAAAGCTCGGAAATGAGATGTTACGTTCCGCATTTTCGTACGTTAAAGTTTCATCGTAAGTTAATCGACATAAGCTCGGGAATGAAATTATTTTGAGGCTATAAGTATTATGCTATTTCAAACAGGTGATAAATAAATTCGTGAAGGTGAGAGGATAAGCAAATCGAAGAAAATGAGTTTCGTCAAAGTTTGACATTTTGGGATAAAATATAGTCCGAGCTATAATACCCGATATTTATGGACTAGTGCCATACAAGGTACCATATGACCATGATAATGAGGTGCATAAAGTATGTTAAAAGTAAGTAGTATTTTAAGTAATTTGAGATAATTCTTAATTATGTGGATAATTATTGATTTTCAAGTGGGAGATTAACTTGTAAATTGAATTTTGTGGATATTTATTTAAATGAGATTTGGATAATTGTTAGGGGGACAACATCCATGTGGGATTTATGGAAATAGGAAGCAAATTGCCACCAATTCATAACCTTAACTAGGTGGTGGCAACATTTAAAGTTATGTGCACCTTTATATTATTCTTATTGAAGAATGCCATCTCTAATCCACAAGGTTAGGTAAATAGTGTATCAAATGGTGTTACACTTTGTGTAACGACCCAAACCTATGGGCCTCAACAGGCACCCAGTGACTTACTCAACCGAGTACCAACATACATATCTTTCTTATCGTACTCTCATTGGAAAATGGGCCAAACGGGCCGTCATGGGATAAACTGGATAAACATAAGGGAATACTCAATATAGGGCGACCCAACCTGATATAGAAACTTATACATGTGACATACAGGCCTATAAGGCCAACGTGATCCTTTATACACTCAAAACATAGGCTGACAAGTCCATACAAGTATTTGTATACATGACATCTGTATACAAGCCTCTAAGAGTACATACTTATCATAAAGGTCAGGACAGGGCCCCGCCATACCAAATAATATGTGTCTAAATCATAATGTCCAAACAAGCAACTCCGGAACAATGAAGCACACCAACATCTTTCGCTGAGCTAATAGCCTACTTGGAGGAATCTCGACCTGTCTATCGGGACTTGAGGGCATGAAATGCAGCGTCCCCAAGCAAAAGGGACATCAGTACAAATAACGTACCGAGTTGTAAGGAATGAAAATCAGTTAACAATAGACATGAGAGAAACATGGAGTAAAAGACTCAACATGTATATCTGAATAACTCTGTGAATTATTTAATATTATAATCTCATGCACATGCATATAAATGTCATACCATGCATGAGTATAAGCGCTCATAACATCATCAAGCCTCAGAGGGCATCCCATCATATCATCTCGGCCACTGTGGGCAAATCATCAATGTATACCAGCTGATCAGGTGGTGGTGCGTATATAACGCCGTAACCTTTTCCCATATCCCATATACATATATACGTGTATATAACGACATCTGGTCATGGGTCAATGTACATGTATAAATAAATGCAATGCATGAGAAGTACGACAATAAAATATATCAGAACATCATAAGACCATTATGCCTCTGATTAACATCATGAAATAAATTTTATCAACTTACGTATTTTCTGAGACCCATGAACAGATGATAGAATAGTAGGACACATGGGGATCAAGAACATAAGCATCTCTAGCATTTCTATGAGTAGAGTCATTTATGGAAGTTGTGCATTTTCTCGTTTAGTTTGTTCCATATGGATCATGCCAAAAGAAAGAAGTATAGCCTTAACATACCTGAGACGATTCTCTTGACAATCCCTCTAATACATGTCAATTTCGACAAAACACGTTACAGAGGATCGAAGTAGGGAAAAATCCATATGATATTCTTGAGAAATATTGCACCGTACTTCCTTAGAATCGAAAAATCTCACGTTACAACTCCGACCATTGTAAATCACGTATGCAATCTCTCTTAACTGTAAACCTTGTTATGTGCTAAAGAGAACGTAAACCTTCCTTAGAAGGCT
>ML425071.1:0-173742 GCA_005239525.1 Nicotiana knightiana
TTATCATTAATGCGCATAAAATGTAAGGTATATGACATGTTAAACTATGCAATTTAGTCTCGCGTCAAACATAATGCTTATAATCTCAAAATAATCTCATTCCCGATCTTACGTCGATTAACTTACGACTAAACTTTATCGTACGAAATGCAGGATGTAACATCATTCCCCCCTTTGGAACATTCGTCCTTGAATGTTGACTAGTGCTCTTAAATTTTCATAGCCTATGTCTTTCGAATACTTTATTACTCTCCTTGACATCTAGTTAGCTGTTCTGTGATTAAGTCCAAAGGTTAGGTCATTCCTCCCTTTAGTCCTCTTCCTCATACAATGACTTGTGGTCATAATCTTTCCAATCTTGTAACTGTTACTACCTTTCATCATGCAGCCTGTAAAATTTTTGACCTTGCAAGTGTGCCCAATCTCTAGGATTCATATGTAGAGCTTGATAAGATGTCCCTTGGGGCATATATGAGTATAATGAAGTTCTTCGCTCGGTACTTTGTTGAATTCACGAATATTGCTGTATCTTATCACATAGGTCCGTTTAACCATCCGTATGAATTTACTGCCATAACTCTTACTTTAATTTATCGTTGTTGAGGTCTGCTACAAAATCCCAGCTTACTCTCGTTGCTTATTCCATATGTATTAAATTTATGTCCTTTAATGCTTTCTCGTTACTGCTCATCTTTATAATGACGGTCCAATCTCATCTCATACTTTGTGACTTTTGTCCATCTATTATTGATTCACCTTAATATTGATCTATAATATATCACTGATAACTTGAAACTTCTTACGTAATACTTTGCCGCTAGGGTTTACGTTACCTCAAGGAATATCCGAAGTGATTCTCATAATCGTATTTCATAGTGTCTCAATGTGATTCACCTTATGGGGGTATCCTAAATTCGTGCCGCCAGCGAAACCTCTTCTTCTTCTCTTCTTTTTTTTCTTTTCCCTCAATTCATTATTCAAACGAAGGCCCAAATATCATCCTTTATCTGTAACAATTATACCCTTATTTTATTCCCAGGTCAGCATTTCATTCCTTCTAAATGCTATTAATCTTTGATTTTTTGAGTTCATTAGGGCTATAGTGAGCTTTGTATAACATAGAAAAACTGTCTGCTCTTCTGGTATTCATGGGCTTAATCCGAATGACTTATCCAATCTCATCACTTTTTCACTTGCTTTTCCTCATCCTTAATTATGTTTTCTTAAAACTTTGTCAATCTACCATTAGTTTGCGACCTATACATATCCATTTATAAACTTTCCTTCAACTTACTTGCACCATAGATTTCCTTATGTTATTCTGGAACGTCAAGCAAGACATCACATCAGCTCCAACTTTTCTCTATTCTCTTAACTAGATCTCTCATTACTTAGAAATCATAGGCTGGAATACATGCCGCTATCATTCTCGATTATTGGATCCCTGTGCTTATAGCCTTTTATCCAAAGTATGGACTATTCACGATCTTCTGCCTTTGAGTATCTTGTATGTTGTTCACCTTTACCTTACTTACCTTAAAATCTCGCATTGTATCTTTTATATCTTTCATGACCTCCCTTCCACATAGGTATAATTCATGTCCATTACTTGAAGCTCTATTATAATACTTGCACCTCTGGTGCCTATAAAATCCGGTGGTATCTCCATACTTAATTCTTATGAGGTTGGTATTTTTCTAACAGGCTTTATCATAGAGCCGTTATAGTATATGGTTGTTGTACTATCCCTTTGGTACCTTCTATTTTAAGGCTGGTCCTGTGATGCTCTCAATCACAATTTCTATAATTTTCTAGGTCCAATAATCAGACTCTTGATTTACTTAGTTGATGTAACTCTTTAGTTTCATCCTTCTTCTGATCAGCCCTTATGTAGGCTTAAGCTATCTTCCGGTCTGTGGCTCATGGTATCAGTTATTACCTTAGCCTTTCATGGGCGTTATGGAATATTCATGATATAATCTTCTAACGATTCAATCCGTTGTCTAGGCCCTGGGCTCAATTCTTTCTTTTAACTTATACCGGAGTCTTTTACGGTTTTATATGCTGCATGTATAAACTCCGAACCCTTAAGTGTGTTCATAATGTAACCAACTCTAGTTCATCGAATAATTTCTTTGGTTCCATCTTAGCTTTCTTTCAAAATAAGCTATTACTTTTCTTGGTCTTTCTGCCCCCATGTTGCATCCGCAATTAGCTTATCTTAGTGCCCACATATGCCAGAGTTTTCGTATAACTCATATTATCTCCAATATTACTTTTAATTTTAATTCCCGTTCATTATCCTCGGTAGGTGCCACTTTCCTTTGGAGTGCTTACAGTGTGGTAGTGAGATTGTGGTTACATGACCATTTCCTCTTTAGGTCGTTGTGCTTAGGTTGAAGCCTTCTTCCTTATTTCCTCAGCTAGTCTTTCACTGTAGTACTTAGGGAGAACCCTTGACTCTCGTAAAGCTGTAAGATTATTACGAACCCTTTTGACGTCCTTCCTTGCCTATAATTATTCGTAGTTACTTAACTCCACGCCCTTGCCTGTAGGGTTGCTTCTGAATTGATATTTTGACTGCCTTCCCAATGGTACTTCCTTTTATCCCCGTAAGACTCTTACGGTACCTTTAACTACCTCGACTCCTATTTGAATATACCTCAAGTGTTATAATGACATTACTGTGAGGCTGAATCCTCCATGTTGGGGGTTTACTATATTTATCTTACATGATCTGCTGATTTGTCTGTAACTTCTTGTCTAGTCATGACTAGGCTCTTCCTGAACCAACTACTAACTACTCGTCGACCCATTCTCATATCCATATTCCATGTAATCTTTCTTGGGTTATTTCCTTGTCTTAACTTACCTCACGTACTGGCTGCTTATCTATCAATAACATCTCGTGCATGAAACCTTACTTTTTTTTTTTGACATTGGGCTTACATAATGTTCTGGAATCATGGCATATCTGTAACATTCAGATATGTGCAATTTCATCCCTTTCTTATTTTTATCGTATTCTTCCTTTATTATTCCATATTCCCCCTTTTAGGGAATTACTAAGAGTTGAAGCTATGACGACCTGCCTATAGATGTTTTTCATCTTCATCTTGGCGTCCTTTCACATCATAAATGACTCTTACTCGCCTTGCGGTAATCCTTTTGTACCAGGGATAACAAAATTCCTCACTCGCGATGGTGATACTTAGTGTAACTGGCACATACAGTCCCTTAAGCTTAACTTTGCTCATATTGCTTGTTTTAGGGAATCGTCTCCTTGAATGACCATTCTTTGAATTCATCATGGATCTTCTTTTATTTTCCATTATATTATTGCCGGAATGCGATATGAAATTCTCACGATGCTGACTATTATCAAATCACCCAGTCCATAATTCATGTTTAGTTTATCTTGTTCACCAGCCCATATTGGTTCTTATTACTCTGGGGTTTAACTTTTCCTGCAGGTAGTCGTGTTGGAGTCACGAACTTATTTCTTGAAATGAGGATATGACTTTATGCAATATACTCTTTTGTTGTCTCAAGGCCTATCACCTCTTGTCTTTTCCTTTACTTGACTATAGATTTTGTAAAACTGCCATCTTTTTGATCTACCGTTGTCATCCATGTATCACATCTTACTCATAATGCATCATTAACTCTCTTCTTACTTCCTGCTAACATTTATATCTATTACTTTATTCCAAAAAGTTGAACAAGATATTCTTTTGCTTTTAGCTCCCCTTTGCTCCATCCACTGGCTCTTCGGGTTGCCAAGCATTATTTCTCTACTAGGGACGAGAGTCATACTAAGATAATATTTATCCTTTCCAGGTTTCTAGTACTTATATTTGTAGCACTCATATCTAGCTGTATTATTTTAGAGTGCACCATCTAGGTGTCTCATAAAGAGATCCATTAACACCTTTGTAATATCCTTCGGAAATGTCAACTAACACAAACAATCCATTTACCATTCTGGGTTACCAACCCTATCCGGATCCTAATATCCTGTCCTTTTCTTAAACTACACATGGTAGCCCCGAATAGAGTATAACTGAGATGGGTGTGGCAACTCTACATACATCTATTACTGTTGAAGCTAAGTCACAATGCTTATGCTTTTCTGCCGGAGTTGAAAATACTGATAATCTTTGTTAACTGGGTACCTCGTACCCTTCTCATCTTGCTCCTTTTACTTGTTGAAGCTTGTATCTATCTTCTGAATCTATTATTGCCTTTCACCATAGAGGTGGATACATATTCTTTCCTTAAGGCTACTTATCAAGAAGCTTACACGTAAGGTACACATTTTCTGTTGAAGACCTCACATTTATCCATCATAGAAATGATGCAAACTCGAGTTCCTCTAATTCAATACTTCCACAGCTATATCTCTTATCGATCATCTTTCTGAATGTAGGCATCATCTTATTACGAATAAAATAGAAGTTCGGAATTTGAATTCTTATAAGTGAGCTCTATCACATGATCTAGAGTAAGAAGAAAGAGTGACAGTCCTAAATGCGTTGTAGCCTCCTACTTATACGTGTGGTGCACGACACACCCATAAACAAGACTCTATTAGACACGGCTTGTAGACTCCTTATGACAAAACTGCTCTGATACCACTTTTTGTCACGACCCAAACCGATGGGCCGCGACGGGCACCCGGTACCTTACTTGACCGAGTACCAACTCAACGTATCATTCTTATTACATCATCATATACCCGTGACATACGGGCCTAATAGGCCAACATAATCATTTATAAACTCAAAATATAGGCCGACAAGGCCGTACAATCTTCCACGTATACGACATATGTCTACAAGCCTCTAAGAGTACATAAATGTCATAAAGGTCAGG
The DNA here is from genome assembly GCA_005239525.1 of Nicotiana knightiana. Taxonomy (NCBI): domain Eukaryota; kingdom Viridiplantae; phylum Streptophyta; class Magnoliopsida; order Solanales; family Solanaceae; genus Nicotiana; species Nicotiana knightiana. Next base: position 4,876 of record ML425071.1, read on the forward strand.
ATAGAGTCCCGCCATACCAAACAATATCCGTCTAAATCATACTAACCAAACAAGCGACTCCGAAGCAAATGGAGCGCACCAACATCTTCCGCTAAGCTGATAGCCTACTTGGAGGGCTCTCGACCTGTCGTTCGGAACCTGCGAGCATGAAACGCAGCGTTCCCAGGCAAAAGGGACGTCAGTACGAAAAATGTACCGAGTATGTAAGGCACATAAATAAGTACATAAGAGACATGGAAGAAATATAGAGCACATGACTCAACCTGTAAGCCTGAATAGCTTTGTAAATCATAAATTACTTTTAGCGTCATGCATATGCATATGAATGTCATGTCGTGCATAGGTACATGTTTCATAACATCATCAGTCTCTAAGGGCATCCCATCATATCATATCGGCCACTATGGGCAAAATCATCATCGTATACCAGCTGATCAGGTGGTGGTGCGTATATAACGCCATAACCTTTCCCATATACCATATATATATATATATATACATATACATACATATATATATATATATGCATATATAACACCGTTTGAATATACAAACATATATACGCGTATATAACGCCGTTTGAACCATATTTCATCCACTGTGGGCAGCATCATCATCATATACCAGCTGACCAGGTGGTGGTGCGTATATAACGCCTTAATCTTTTCCCATATCCTATATACATATATTTACATATATACGCGTATATAACGCCATCTGGTCATGGGTGAATGTGAATATTTAAATGCATGAAATGCATATGAAATACGTCAATAAAATCTCTCGGTACGTCATAAGGCCATTATGCCTCTGATTAATATCATGAAATAAACTTTACCAACTTACATATTTCTGAGACCCATGAACAAATGATAGAGTAATATGACACATGGAAGGATAAGAATATACACATCTCTAGCATTTCTACGAATAGAGTATTTTATGGAAGTTGTGGATTTTCTCGTTTCATTCATGACGTATAGATCATGCCAAAAGAAAGAAGGGATAGCCTTAACATACCTGGAGTAGGCAATAATCCGTATGATATTCTTGAGAATGATTGTATCGTGCTCTCTTAGAACTGCAAATCATGTTGCTATTACGCAGCGTGACTTTGTATGAGAATTTTGCTCGAAATCCATTACCTTGCGTAATTCTAATTCACGTTGCTAATGTTAGTTGTGGGATTTTGAAGGAATTTTGTAGGATTTTTAGAAGTCACATTACTAATCTTTGCAAGAGCTTTAAATCTGATTGTATTGAAAATGTTAAGAAGGAATGTGTCTTAGGTTGCCATGTAACAAAAGTGTCTTAATTATCTTAGGAAAGTATTTTCATTTAAAATCCTAATAATGAGGTGTCTTGTAGTCACTATATAAGATTTCCACTTAATCCCAATTTACCCTTAGTCATTTGTTTGGCTATCTCTTTTCTTCCACGTGGGGTGGGAGGAGATTTTAGTTTTTATACACTAATTTATTAATTAATTAGGTAATGTCTCGCTACCCGGTAATTAACCATTACCAGCATAATTAAGAATTATCTCAATTTACTTAAAATACTACTTATTTTTAATATACCCTTTTATATCTCATACTATCATGGTCATACGGTACCTTGTATGGTACTAGTCCATAAATATCGGGTATTCCAGATAGGGCCGTATTTTATCCCAACATGTCAAACTTGGACAAAAAGTTTTTTTTCTTTGACTTGATTCCCATATCACCTTCACGAATTTACTCATCACTTGTTTAAAATAACACAATGCTTATAATCTCAAAATAATCTCATTCCCGATCATACTCGATTAACTTACGACGAAACTTTATTGTACGACATGCGGGATGTAACATTCCTACTATGTCCATCCCCCATTTCGTGAAGGGCCATGGGGATACTATTGGATGCAACAATTTCTCTGGTCGATGCATGTTATAGGCCAACCTTTGGCACCTGTCGCATTTGGATACGAAGTCCTCGACCTCTTCATCCATCTTAGGCCAACAATATCCAGCTCTGATTAAGGTTTTCACTAAGGATGCCCCTGAGTGATTTCCACAGTGTCCTTCGTGGACTTCTTTCATCACAAACTCCATTTGGTTAGGTCCGAGGCATTTTGCTAGGGGCCCTCCGAACATTTTGCAATATAATAAGTTGCGAATAAGGAAGTACCGTGCTGCTTTGCGGCGAAGTGCTTGAGCTGTTTTCTTGTCTTCAGGTACGGTGCCATTCTGTAAGAAATTTAGGATTTCGTTTCTCCAATCCGAGGTTAAATTGTTGAAAGTTACCTCATTTCTATCATGGTCGATCACTGAATGGAATAGATGAACGACAATTGCATCGTCCTTGTTTGTTACTTCCGTGACTCCTGCGAGGTTAGCTAATGCATCTGCTTCTGCATTTCCTCTCTAGGTATTTGTACTACCTTCCATGTTTTGAATTGTCTCACGACCTCTCGTGCCTTTTCCAGATATTGTAGCATTCGAGTCTCTTGAGCGATGTAAGTTCCCTGCATCTGATTTACTACCAGTTGGGAATCGCTTTTGATCACGATTTGCTCGATTGAAAGCTCTCGTGCGAGTTCTAATCCTGCAATAACAGCTTCGTACTCTGCTTCATTATTAGTTATAGGATAACATTTGATAGCCTGTCGTGTCTTTTCACCCGTGGGTGATATTAAGACTATGACTAAGCCGGCACCTTTTAAATTGGAAGAACCATCGGTAAATTGGGTCCATAGACCCGGATTAACACCATTGAAGAGTTGTAACTCTTTTTTCACTTCAGGGACAATGCTATGACTTAAATCAGCGACAAAATCAGCTAAGATTTGAGACTTGATTGCAGTCCGAGGCCGATATATTATTTCATGCTCACTTAATTCTATGGCCCACTTGGCTAATCTTCCTGATAGTTCTTGTTTATGCAGTATGTTTCTTAATGGGTACGAGGTCACAACTATGATTGGATGACATTGAAAGTATGGCCTTAATTTTCTAGATGCCACGATTAGAGCTTAGGCTAACTTTTCTAGATGTGGATACCTAGTTTCAGCATCTAGTAATGTCTTGCTTACATAATAAATAGGAGATTGTTTACCTTTATTCTCCCTTATCAATACTGCACTTATAGCAATTTTCGAGATAGCAAGGTAGACGTATAGCCTCTCCCCCTCCTTTGGCTTTTACATCAATGGAGGTTTTGATAGATAAGCCTTTAGGTATTTAAGAGCCTATTGACATTCTTCAGTCCATTCGAACCGATTTTGCTTTTTGAGAACTGCAAAGAATTTAAAATTTTCTCGGAAGATTTGGAAATAAATCTTCCTAAGGCTGCAATTCTTTCCGTTAGTCTTTCAACTTCTTTTTTGTTTATAAGTACATTAGGTATTTCTTCTATAGATTTAATTTGATCAGGGTTTACCTCTACTCCCCTGTGGGATACAAGGAAACCTAAAAATTTACCTGATTTTACGCCAAAAGCACATTTTTCTAGATTAAACTTCATATTATACCTGCGTAAAATGTCTAAAGTAATAGAGAGGTGCTGGAAATGGTTTTCCGCCCGTGTTGATTTTACCAGCATGTCATCGATGTATACTTCCATTGTTTTTCCCAGATGTTCCTGGAACATCTTGGTCACTAGCCTTTGATAAGTGGCTCCAGCATTTTTTAAGCCAAAAGGCATGATTTTATAACAATAAGTCCCCCTGTTTGTAATAAAGAAGGTTTTTTCCTCGTCTGAGGGATCTATTTTAATCTGATTATAACCAGAACACGCATCTAGAAAGATTAATGATAACGCTCAACTATGTCTAATAAAAGACTAAACGGGCGTTGCAAATATAGTCCGGGGTATTATGCCCAGAGTCGATCCCACAGGGAATTTACGTATCAATCAAGTCTTTAGAATACGCAACTTTTACTCAATCAATTCTCTGAAGACTTTTTAATATAAATTGGTGATGTTTTACTAATTCTACTGATAATAATAATAACTAACAATTACTAACAATGTGTTGTAAACAATTATGATAAAGGTCTAAGGTTATGGTTTCCCCCGTCGGTGAACTTCCTTCTCGGATACTTCTTATAGTTTGATTAGTTGTCTCTATCAATCATGAACACTCTATCTACCATAAATCTCTCTCAAGTAATTATGATAATTTACTAGACGCACTCTCTCAAGTTACGCTAGCTAGATTGCATTACAGTTCACTTTAGATTGCACCCGAGGTATCGTTATCTCTAATCCAACCTCTAAACCCTCGGTTATGACTTTCGTCTATACTCCGGGAGTGATGTTGTTCAAACAACTACCTAAATATGCACTCTCTCTCAAGTAGATACATAATAAATAGGAACAGCTAATTGAGGGCCCTTTCAATCAACTACAACAAGAACGTAGTTGAACAAATAGAGATAAATCAACCAATCAAAACTATATTAATAACACGATAAGTTTATCCCCAACGGCTTCTACCAAAACCCTAGATTAAAGAAGTTAGCTAGACATGTTCATAAGAATCAAACCCAAAATAAATTGCATAATTGAACTACAAAGTAATGAATAAAAGATGTAAAAATCAATGTTTTGTCACTTCAATGGTTTTCTCTCTTCGAATCCTTCGAATCCCTTCGAATCCTCTCTCAAGTTGTGTTTACGGGGTCTATTTATATGTTTAGGACGAACCCTAAATATGTAGGAGACTTCTATTCCAATCGGAAAACACTTAAACTCGTCAAAACTCGGAATTGACCGAACTTGGGACCCCGGGCGTTTGGGCTCAAACGCCCCCTTAAGTCCAGGGCAGGCCTGGTGTTTGGGCTCTAACGCCCCCCTAATGCCAGGGGCTGCCTGGCTTTAGGGGCCAAACGCCCGGCTATCGCCCGGGTGTTTCCTCTGCGACCCTTAAGCGTATTTTTGACGTATTTGCATCCCTTTAGCTCCATTTCCATATCCCCTTCACCTACACATAAAATAAACTCCATTAAGCACATAAAAAGTGTGTTTTTATCATTAATGCACATAAAATGTAAGGCTTATAACATATTAAACCATGAATTCTAGCCTCACATCAATACCCCACACTTAAACATTTGCTCGTCCTCGAGCAATCACACTACACTCATGTACACAACTTATTAAGCAAATCTCTTAACACGTTATACCAAGAATATTTAAAATAGTTCAAGCACAAAGGTGTGACATCCTCGCCTCAATAATCGACTCACAAATACCATGCTTTATTCACAATTCACTAACTACTCTAACATAGAAGTCAACAACATTACCTTTCATTCATGAATCATGTGCCCTCACCAAAGCAAAGAGCTAGTTCCTCACATAATAAAATTTAAAAACACTTAGGAACTCAAGATAGAAAGAATTCACTCGCTCTCAGAAACAACATTCGTACCAAACTCCACCTTCACAACAATGTTATTAACCCATACTTCTTTAAGCACAATTACATTAAGAATCACCACATATATTTATCTTTCACCACAATACAACTGTTTATACTTTATTTATTTATTTTTCTTTTCTTTTCTTCTTTTCTTTTTCTTTTTCAAGTGACTATTACTTTTCCAAACAATGCACCTTTCTCCTTAGTTCAATATTCCCCTCAAAAACCACCCTACCAACCCCACACTTTAACTTTTCCATAATTCATCACATTTTCAGTGATTACGAGAGGTGACAAGGTTCAAATATATGATCGATTCAAACAAAGGGATATAACTTGTAATGTGGTTGCCAAAGAAACAGGATTATAGGCTCAACGGGGTTAACAACGATACAAAACAATTAGGTGGGTAAAATATAGATAACTGGCTCAACAAAGAAATGCCTATATCACTTCCAAGACTGAACAAAACTTCTATTTCACGTTGCACACACACGGGGAAAGTTCTAGACATCAAATGCAATGCAAATGATATACAAATCTCACACACACATGGCACATTATTCACTCAGAATTGGATCTATCACGACACTCCAGTCAAAGCAATTAAGCAAATCTTAAGAATTCCTTAATTAAAGTTTTTATCCTGGAGTCAAAAAAATTGAGCCTAAGCGTCACAACCAAAGTACTGACTATTCTCAAGGTATTAGCACATTTCGAGATTTGCTACTATTAAGCCCTTAACCATGTGATTCCTAATCCTAAAAATTAAAAACTATCTACACCCGGTTCAATTAAAAACCCTTGGAAAAGAACCGTGGTCCAAAGAAAAACCAAGGGGGATTTACTACACTACTTAAAACAAAAAAAAATCTTTTTTTTCTCTAGACTTACTTCCTTCAAGAAAACTGCCAAGGAGATCCAACATCGGGAAAAGTCCACATATTTCTAATAAATTGTTTTTGTTCTACTTTAAAAATAAACACTTACCAACCAAAAAACTAAAACTACTAACAAGAATACACAGTAAACACAACAAATCACAACAAATATGTACCACACCCCACACTTAAATCATGCAGTGTCCTCAATGCATCACACATAGACAACACAAGAAATAAAAGTAAGGTTTAAGAAACACCCTGATCCAATAGTGTTGACATCCTTTCCATTGATCTCGCTTTCATGCTCCTTTGAGCACATGCTTGAATCACTTTATGCCTCCACTTTGAACTTATGAATTGAACCCCAATTTTTGATTCTGCTCTATNCATGTAATAATATGCGCTTCTTGGCTTTTCGATGAAATGTATACTCCCTACTTTCTGGCAGGAAGAATTCAAGAATGTAAGCATCTTGTTCTTTATCCCTCAGCTTATCAGGTGGTTCGAATAACTCTATTTGCATATCATCATCCCAGAACAATGTGAACAAATGGTTGGAGTGAGTACCAACATCCTCAACAATAATGACACTAGATTCAACAAAATATGTATCGTCAATGTCCTTGGTTAAATCTANTTAACATCCAATCTGCTAGTTCTTCAGCGTTCATATCATCCAGCTTCATGAAACATTCATCCAAAGGGTCCCGAACAGTCAGGAAAGCATTATCTTGCAGTGAGGAAAGCATTATCTTTTTCTGGGATCACATTCACAGCATCAATAAGAGAGCAGTTGGCGAACGCACTAGGTCTCCTCATAGATTTCTGCACGTTGAAAGTGATTGCTTCATCATTGAGCCTCATCTTAAGTTCACCAGTCTCACAATCAATAAGAGCTCTGCCTGTGGCCAAAAATGGCCTTCCCAAGATTATGGGAATTTCCTCATCTACCTTGCAGTCTAATATCACAAAATCAGCAGGAAATACAAACTTCCCCACTTGCACCAAGACATCATCCAGAATACCCGACGGTCTCTTCACCGTCCTATCAGCAAGTTGCAGCAGCATGGAGGTGGGCCTGGCTCTACCAATCCCCAGTCTTTTATATATGGCCAGCGGCATCAGATTAATGCTGGCTTCCAAGTCACATAGAGCTTTGGTGAAAGTTAAGTTGCCAATAGTACACGAAATTGTAAAACTCCCTGGGTCAGACAACTTTTTAGCAATAGGATGCATCACCACCGCACTACAAGTCTGAGTAAGGGTGACAGTAGCTAGATCTTGAAAGTCAACTTCTATGGACATCAATTCCTTCATCATTTTAGCATACCCAAGCATTTCTTTCAATGCATCAATCAATGGAATATTTACCTGTATCTGCTTTAGCATGTCCAAGAACTTCTTGTACTGTTCATCCTTTTGGTATTTAGCTAGCCTCTGAGGGAATGGAGTTGGCGGTCTCTTTTTCCCAGTGATTTTGGACTTTTCTTTCTTATCCACCACCTCAAATACCGGCTTCTGAGTCATTTCCACTTCTTTTTCAGTCTCATTCTGTGCTCTGGGGTCTTTCTCACTAGGTTGCACTATTTCCTTGGTCAAGTTTGTTGAATCATCAAGTTCAGTCGGCATGGGTACCAGTGTCTCGGTCTGTCTGCTTTCATGAGCTCTTTCCAGTTCCAAATTTAATTCTCTGCCACTGCGAAGAGTCACTGCCATCAGCTGCCTTGGGCCCTGGTCCATAGGATTTACCTGAGTATCTGCAGGTAAAGTTCCAGGAGGACGATTGTTCACTGCCATAGATATCTGGCCCAACTGTACTTCAATATTTTTAATAGCTGCATCATGTACATCTACTCTCTCACTGATTTTGGCATTTGACCCAATTACCTGCTGCATCATAGCTTCTAACCTGGCAAACCCATCTTCTTGCCTTCATCCTTGTTGTTGCTGAGGAGGGTAGTATGATTGTTGCTGATTATGATGGGCATAACCTTGTGGCATATAATACGGTGTTGCATTACCTTGTGGTCCCCTGACACCCATATTTCCACTATTTTGCTGTTGGTGAGGTGGCCTATATTGTTGAACTTGCTGACCCCAGTTCTGCCCCCCTTGTCTCTAGCTTCCATAATTCGACACATAATTCATATTTTCTGGATAAGGAGGGTGATGACATTCTGTATTCCAGTGATTACCAAGTGGTTGACTAATGCAAGAAGTGCATAAGCCCCCATTGGTTGTGTCAACGATGTGTACTTGCTGTTTTTGTCCCGATTCTTCCACCTTCTTAGTAAGTATACTCATTTGTGTTATCAAGGTGGCCACGTTCTCTGCAATGGTATTAGATGGATCGAATGGCACTGAATGAACTACAGGAGTAATGGGTGCATTCCTTGTTGTCCATCCTGAATTCTGTGCCATTTTATCAAGTAAGATTTGACTCTCTCTCCAAGTTTTGCTCAGGAATGCTCCACCAGCCGAAGCATCAACATTTGCTTTCACAGTATCAGCTAAACCCATGTAGAAACGCTGCCCCAACATTTTCTCTGGAATGCCATGATGTGGACAGATAACCAGCATACTCTTAAATCGTTCCCATGTATCTTGCAGTGTTTCAACTGGTTTCTGTCTGAAGCTCAAGATTTCATCAATTTTTTGGGCAGTCTTATTAGGGGGATGAAACTTGTTCACGAACTGTTTGACTAACTCCTCCCATGTGGTAATGGAATTGATGAGGAGTGAGTTAAGCCAAGTTTGGGAAGCACCAGTCACTGAGAATGGAAACAACAACAGTTTTATTGCCTCTTGAGTAACGTTAGGCTGTCTCTGTGTTTTGCAGATTGATAGGAAGTTTTTCAAGTGCTGCTGGGGGTCTTCAATGTGTGACCCTGAGAATAGCACTTTGTTCTGCAATAGGTGCAGCATATTATTTGTTATCTGAAAGGACTCGGCCTATATCTGAGGAACCAGTATTGCTGTAGAAAAATTCTCAGCTGTGGGTTGTGCCCAGTCATATAAAGGAGCCTCTGCCCCTATTTGAGCGACTGAGTCTACTACGTCATCCCCATGATTGTTCCGGTTGTGTGCATCTTCCATGTCAGTTTCAATTTGTTAAATTTGTGGTTGATGTTTGCTTTTCTGGTTGGTCCGGTTTATGGCCCTGAAAACTTTCTCAGGGTCTGATAAGGATTCAATTACTTAACCAGTCCTCGATGAGTTTCTAGGCATGCACCTGCAACACGTTAGCAAACATTAAACTTTCAATGTGAAAACAAAAATTTGAAGACAATTGACTATATTTCAGAATTTTGTATTTCTTCCAACTCAATTGNGAGAGTCGATTCCACAGGGAATTTACGTATCAATCAAAAGTCTTTACTCAATTAATTCTCTCAAGACTTTTTAATATAAATTGGTGATGTTTTACTAATTCTACTGACAATAATAATAACTAACAATTACTAACAATGTGTTGTAAACAATTATGATAAAGGTCTAAGGTTATGGTTTCCCCCGTCGGTGAACTTCCTTCTCGGATACTTCTTATAGTTTGATTAGTTGTCTCTATCAATCATGAACACTCTATCTACCATAAATCTCTCTCAAGTAATTATGATAATTTACTAGACGCACTCTCTCAAGTTACGCTAGCTAGATTGCATTACAGTTCAATTTAGAGCACCCGGGTATCGTTATCCCTAATCGAACCTCTAAACTCTCGGTTATGACTTTCGTCTATACTCCGAGAGTGATGTTGTCCAAACAACTACCTAAATATGCACTCTCTCTCAAGTAGATACATAATAAATAGGAACAGCTAATTGAGGGCCCTTTCAATCAACTACAACAAGAACGTAGTTGAATAAATAGAGATAAATCAACCAATCAAAACTATATTAATAACACGATAAGTTTATCCCCAACGGGTTCTACCAAAACCCTAGATTAAAGAAGTTAGCTAGACATGTTCATAAGAATCAAACCCAAAATAAATTGCATAATTGAACTACAAAGTAATGAATAATAGATGTAAAAATCAATGTCTTGTCACTTCAATGGTTTCCTCTCTTCGAATCCTTCGAATCCTTCGAATCCTCTTCAAGTTGTGTTTATAGGGTCTATTTATATGTTTAGGACGAACCCTAAACATGTAGGAGACTTCTATTCCAACCGGAAAACATTTAAACTCGTCAAAACTCGGAATTGACCGAACTTGGGACCCCGGGCGTTTGGACTCAAACGCCCCCTTAAGGCCAAGGCAGGCCTGGCGTTTGGGCTCTAACGCCCCCCCTAACGCCAGGGGCTGCCTGGCTTTAGGGGAAAAACGCCCCCCTAACGCCAGGGGCTGCCTGACTTTAGGGGCCAAACGCCCGGCTATCGCCCGGCTATTTACTCTTCGACCCTTAAGCGTATTTTTGACATATTTGCATCCCTTTAGCTCCGTTTCCATCTCCCCTTCACCTACATATGTAATAAACTCCATTAAGCACATAAAAAGTGTGTTTTTATCATTAACGCACATAAAATGTAAGGCTTATAACATATTAAACCATGAATTCTAGCCTAACATCACTTAACAATTCATGACCTGCGGTGGCATCAATTATTTGATCTATATGTGATAATGGGAATGAATCTTTGGGGCATGCTTTATTTAAGTCAGTATAATCTACCCATACTCTCCATTTTCCATTCTTTTTAGGTACTACCACAGTGTTAACTAGCTAGTTAGGGTACGTTACCTCTCGTATTGAACAAATCTTTAAGAGTTTCTGTACCTCTTCGTCAATCACTTGGTTCTTGAATGATCCTTGCTTTCTTTTCTTCTTCTTAACATGTACGAAGGATAGTTTATGAGTCATCACCTCTAGCGGGATACCTATCATATCTGAGTGGAACCATGCAAAGCAATCTGCGTTAGCATTTAAATAATCAATTAACTTACCTTTACGAGCGGGACTCAGCCTCGTGCCTATATACACTTACTGTTTAGGCTTTTGTTCAGACAATGGAACAACTTCGAGCTCTTCCGTAGTTGTTTTGATGTGCTCGTCTTCCTCTGGTTCATGAATGACGTCCGGTCTGGAATCTACATCCGTGTGGTCTAATGCCTCTTCCGTGGTGACTTGATTCACTTTCTCGTAAGTATTTTCTTTCGTACCTATTTCAGCAGTAATACCTTCCTTACCTATTTGGGTAGTAATTTCTTCCATGCCTGTTTGGGCGGTGTACCTGCTTGGAAGATTTCCTTATCCTTTGATTCTTTCACCTCTACTTTTTTGTTGTAGTGTAACACGGAATTTATATTTCTCGCGATTTGCTGATCTCCTCTAATTTGCTGAATCCCCCATTCAGAGAGGAATTTAATTACCTGATGCAAGGTGGAGGGTATTTCTTTCATGTCGTGGATCCATGCCCTTCCCAAGATTACGTTATAAGCCATGTCAGTATCAATGACTTGGAACCTGGTACTTTTGATCACTCCCTCAGCATAAGTGCTAATTTCAATTTCTCCTTTTGTTATAACCGTAGTGTTATCAAACCCTGATATGGCTTGTGCCCTTGAGATTACTTGATTCCCCAATAGCATTTCTTCCACGACTCTTACCAAAATGATATTGACTGAACTACCAGGATCAATCAACACAATTTTTACGTTAGTGTCATGAATAAGTAAAGATATTACCAGAGCATCATTGTGAGGAAGCATTAATCCGCCGATAGCTGCATCATTGAAGGTTATATCGTCTGCTACCAGATTTTCACGAACCCGCTTTCCATGTGTAATTGTGAACTTCATGGTCGTTTTGCAGACCACTCAGTTTGCTTCTTCACCTCCGTGTATCACGTTGATGGTTCGTTTTGGAGATGGAGGTTTTGGGGGCTCCTGCCTATTCTTCATGTATGCCTGTTTACCTTTTTGACTAAACAATTCCCTCAAATATACCTGTTTCAATAATTGTTCTACTTCACCTTGCAAAAATCTGCAATCTGCAGTTTTGTGTCCATGATCATTATGGAATTCACACCAGAGATCTGGGTTCCTCTTATTCGAGTTCGACCTCATCTCTTTGGGCCATCGAACCTTATCACCCATATTTCTTAACATTGAAATTAGTTCGGAGGTACTTACATTAAATGTGTGATCCCCAATTCGCACATTACCTCTAGGTCGTTGATCTTGATCCCTTCTGAATCTAGATGATGACGGGCCCGCATCTCTGTTTGGTGGTCCATAATCTGACCTGGTGTTTTCGAACCTGGGACGAGTTTCACGTCCCGATGGTCCCAAGTAAGGATCGTACATATTTTTATCTGATCTCCTGTCTGATTCTAAACGTCTGGATCTAGTATAATCTTCCTCTTTCGGACGAGCAATGCTATCTTCTTCTATTCGAAGTTTAGTATTGTACCTGTTATAAACATCGTTCCACGTTGTAGCTGGGAATTCTCTCAAGCTTTCCTTAAGTTTTCTCGTGGCTTCTGAGCTTTTGTTATTTAGATTACTTGTGAATGCCATGGATGCCCAATTATGAGGCACCCTTGGTAGTTGCATTCTTTCTCGTTGAAACCTGTCTACAAATTCACGAAGTAGTTCCGTGTCTCCTTGTTTTACTTTAAAGATGTCCTCCATCATTTTCTCGACTTTTTGCGCACCGAAGTGTGCCTTTATGAAAGAATCTACAAGCTCAGCAAAAGAATCAATAGAGTTTTCAGGGAGAATAGAATACCAGGTTAGCGCCCTTTTGGTAAGTGTTTCTCAAAACTTTTTAACTAGGACCGACTCAATTTCTTGTTTTGTTAAGTCGTTGCCCTTCACTCCGGTGGTAAAAGCAGTCACATGGTCGCGTGGGTCGGTTTTCCCGTCATACGTAGGTACGTCAGGCATTTTAAACTTCTTTGGAATGGGTACAGGTTCTGCGCTTGGTTTCCAAGGTTGTTGAGAATATCTATCAACGTCAATGTCTTTGATAACAGGTGGTACTCCAGGAATTTGTTCGATTTGATCGTTTTGTTCCTTCACTTGTTTCTATAAAGTTAGTAATAAAGTCTGTAATTCAGAGTTATTAGACATACCTGGTCTCACTTCGAGAGATTCATTAGGAGTATCTGCCTTTCCTGAGTTTGCCAACCCAGATTGAGGATTTTTCACGGTGATGGTATTATTGGGGGGTGGTGTCAGTGGTGCAGGTAACGCTGCTGGTAATCCCCTCGCAAATTCTTGTAAATCTTGGCTCACATACTCTGCAATCATTTGCTTTACCCGATCTTGTTCCACCGTTTGATCATCATTATCGTTGTTATTATTGGATATTTCTGGGGATTGTTCCCTTGAACCACGTGGGGTTCCTGAAGGCGATGGAACTGGGGTTCCATTCTTTTGTTTTTTGTTGTCGTTGGAGTTCGACATAGTTCAGAGGATATCGCTTGAAAAGCAAACAAAGATTATCAGATTCTCGGTAACGGAACTAATTTATTTAACCAAAGAATTGGATTCTTTGCCCAAAGCTATTTTAAGAAGAACACGGGTTTCTGATAACCAAAGAATAAGATAATAATTGCAGGTAAACTCGTAAATGGAAAGCAAATAAGATGCACAAAAAGTAAGTGTATTGCAATAGTAGTTCGAATGTGTTTTTTTTTCTTATTTTCTCCTTTATGTAGGGAATTTCCTAATATAACATCTACTATTTTCGGTGATTGAGCATTAATGACTAATTATGACTCTAATATAACGTTACAATGAATCAACTGTAACTGTTGCGTGAATGTTGTGTAATGTATGGATCTCTAATTTGAAGATCTCTGAATCTGCCCTTTATTCTGCCCAAATACACTTTGACCATGTCTCTTCATCTTCTCAATCAGATTGAGACTTCCGTAGCTAATTAACTCATGGTGTGATTTGCTGTGCCTCTTTGCCTCATACCTCTTCATAGAGTCCCGTCCAGCTGTTATGTCTTCTTTGCTCCACGTAGACTACCGAGTCATCAAGATTTATTACACGTGTGAAGCTCTTTTTTACCAATACAACCTTCATCATGAAAATAATAAGAATGCAATCGACAACTGTTAATGGGGTACTTTCTCGCTCCCCTTCATCATATATTATAGAGGGATTATGTTGAGAATACAAATCCATTATTTTTCACTCGACGTCTTTTATAATCTTGACAGTTTCGCAAATTTCACTATTTTCGATTTGTCTTACCAAAATACTCCTCGATCTAGAGTTAATTATCTTTTGATTAGGATTTACCCTCCATTTTACTTATTAATTCCTTTTAAGAAAAAGGTTAAACTTTTATTGGTAAAACAGTAATGTACATTAATTAGCTGTATAAGCAAAATGGTATAGACGTGCTGACGTTTGTGTTCGACTTCAAGATTTTTTTTTCCATAAATGTCACTGTATTGAGTACTGATTAATGTGGTAAACTTCTCCTCGCTGTAGAGTGAAATGAAAATCTGAATTAAACGATGTTATGAATGTTTCAACAAGCTTTTGATACTCAAGGTGATACTTCAAGATTTTTATTTCCATAAATGTCACTGTATTGAGTACTGACTGTGGTAAACTTCTCCTCGCTGTGTAGTGAAATGAAAATCTGACTTAAACGACTAGGTACAACATATAAATTCAATCCATTAAGTTCTGCTGCAATCGATTAAATTACACCAAGAGCATGAAATCTGTTTATTCTACCATGGATATAAATTAGGTTTAAAATAAAATAGTTACTGCATGCCTAATCACTACTAGATTATTATTATTATTATTATTATTATTATTATTATTATTATTATTATTATTATTATTATTATTATTATTATTATTATTATTATTATTATTATTATTATTATTATTATTATTATTATTATTATTATTATTATTATTATTATTATTATTATTATTATTATTATTATTATTATTATTATTATTATTATTATTATTACAGTATTTACTATGGATGCCCATTACTCCTATTACTCTTCTTCACGGAGTAATTAACCTCCACTATTCCTTACTATTGTGGTTGTAACTTTCATACCTTCATAATCTCCCCATGATTTTCTTCTATGGTTCCAATTGTTAATGTCTATGTAATAATATAAATATAGGCACGAAATGTGACATGTGACACACTTAAACACTTGAAAGAAATATAAGAAAGTTCGTTCTTTTTCTATTACCTATTTTCTTATTTTCTTATTATTACTTTGAACTAAGTTTATTCGTACGTTATGGGCACGAAATTCTAACCAAATTTATTATCTCTAAGGCCATCTCCAACCTTAACACCAAATTTCATACCAAAATGGTGCAACACCAAATTTGCTCCAACCATTACACTATATTTTACACCAGAAAAGAATATTCTTTTAAATATTCTTCTCTCTCTTCTATATTATATTATTATCTTCTATTTAAATTTTATTTTTTATTTCCTTCAGATAATTTTTTTTTCTATTTACCATATTCATCATATATAATTCACATTCACCACTTATATAATCATTTATTACAAAATTATTTTAAAGGATAAATCAACTAAAATTGAAATCATTGATAAAAGATAATTAAATAAATATTACATCATAGTAAATTTAATTTAAGTACCACATAAATATTCAACTTTCGCTTCTATTCTCCCAAAAATGCTCGATTAATGCATTACGAAGTGCAAAATGCGCATCTTTATCCTTAATTTTTTTTGTGTCTAGCTAAAAATTGTTCAAATCGGTGATCTTTATCTACTGTCATTTTTATCGTAGGAGCTGGACATTCACGTGCATCTTGAATTGGTGCATTAAGATCACGCCTGTCCTCAATTATCATGTTATGCAGTATAATACATGTGATCATTATATCATGTAGCACATCTTTTCTCCAAAAACGCGACGGACCTGCAACAATTGCAAAACGAGATTGCAAAACTCCAAATGCACGTTCAACATCTTTTCGACATGACTCTTGTCTCATTGCAAAATATTTCTTCTTTGCTGAACGTGTCTCCCGAATAGTTTGCACAATAGTAGACCATTTTGGATATATACCGTCGGTTAAATAATAGCCCACGTCATATTCTTTTCCTTGAATAACATAACGGGTCGGGCATACCAAAATATGCATGTCATATCCAAAGGTCGTAATCAGCTACAACTTCAAGAATAATTGTTGGGGATCCACTACGACCTGCATATTGTCCAGCCCATGCTGTTGGACAATTTTTCCATCTCTAATGCATGCAATCTAAGCTGCCTAGCAGTCTTGGAAAATAAGGTTGTTCACCGATGTGCAGAAGCTTTGAAACATCGTTAGGTGTTGGTGATCTCAAATACTGATCGCCAAAAACCTCTATGACAGCTCGACAAAGTTTCTTCATGCTTTCAATTGCAGTTGACTCTTTAATTTTTTGTATTGATCAGTGGCATCAACGCGTTGTTCGAAGTACATATCATGACCTTTAATTGCATCAACAATTCGTAGGAATAAATTTCGGGACATTCGAAATCGACGACGAAACATACCCTCATTACAGCGTGGATTTTCTAAAAAATAATCGAGAAATAAATTATTATCAGCACCTTCCCGATCTCGATGGATTACCGAGTGACCTGGAATGGAGCCAACTCTCCTAGGATAATTATTTTAATATTCTTGGAAATGCCGCAACATATAATTGTTCATTTGAATATTCTGCATGAATAATTGCTGCTCAACTTCATCATCAGCAGTGCAAGATGATGATGATGAAGAGGAATTTTAATCATTATTATTAGACGAACCTCCCATATAAAAATTTATTTTCAGAAGAAAAATAAGAACACTTGATTAAATTTTTGAAATGAAATGAATGTCTGATATTGTTTTTGTAAATGATGTTCGGTTTTATAGAGTGAAGAATGTGTAGAGATTTTCTTTAAAAAAAAAGAGATAATGTAGAGATAACGAGGAAATCCATCCTACGGTTGATAATGAGATGAAATCCAATCCGACGGTTCATATTAAGATAAGAGACTTTTTTTTTAAGAAAAAAAGAGATAATGTAGAGATAATGAGGAAATCCATCCTACGGTTGATAATGGGATGAAATTATAAAAGAATATCTTAATATAAAGATAAAAAAAAATACACAATACATTTTTATACACAATATCAAAAAAATATAAAATTAAAATTATAAAGATCTTAATATAAAAATTATTATATACACAAACTAGACATAGGACGATCCAACATGATATGGAAACTTATACACATGACATACGGGCCTATAAGGCCGACATGATCATTTGTACACTCAAAACATAGACTGACAAGGCCATACAAGTACACATATACATGACATATGTCTACAAGCCTCTAAGATTACATAAATATCATAGAGATCGGGACAGGGCCCCACCATACCAGTCAATACATATCAAAATCATACTGACCCAAACAAGCAACTCCGGAGCAAGTAGAGTGCAACAACACCTTCCGCTGAGCTAATAGCCTACTAGGAGGACTGTGAACCTGTTTATCAGGACATGCGGGCATGAAATGCAGTGTCCCCAGACAAAAGGGATGTCGGTACAAATAAAGTATCGAGTATGTAAGACATGAAAGCAGTATATAAAAGACACGAAAGAAACATGGAGTAAAGAACTCAACCTATAAGTCTGAATAGCTATGTGAATCTTGAAACGTTTAGAATGTCATGAATATGAATATAAATGTCATATCATGCATATGTGTATGAGTACATAATATCATCAAGCCTCTGAAGGCATCTCATCATATCATCTTGGCCTCTATGGACGAAATCATCATCGTATACTAGCTGATCAAGTGGTGCTGCGTATATAACGCCATAACCTTTCTCCATACCCCATATACATATACTATACGCGTATATAATGCCATTTGGTCATGAGTCAATATACATGTGTAAATGAATGCAATGAATAATGAAGTAAGTCAATACGATCTCTCGGAATGTCACGAGACCCTTGAAAAGGGGAATCAAGAACATAGGCAACCCTAGTACTTCTAAGAATAGAATCATTTTTGAAGGTTGTGTACTTGCTCGTTTCGTGTATCATACGGATCATGCCAAAAGTAAATAAGGGATAGGCTTAACATACCTCAAGTCGTCAATGTAACTCAACAATATTATGACAACTAGCGCGTCAACCCCATAACAAAGAAATACATGTACACCTTAGATGGTGCTAGTATATCATGTATCTCAAACGATAACTCGATTCTAAAATAAAACGGGCATAATTTTCCCTGATCTTACTACTCCCTCAAGCCTACTATAGGCGAGATAAAACCACAATACAATCGGTAACTTAAAACCAACTTAATTACAATTTGGGACCTTCAATACAACAAAAACCACAAATATACCATAACACACCCAATCAACAAGTTATCAATTAGCCTGAAACTGAAACGACGAGCGACTGACCTACTACCCTACAACATGTGGAGTTTATCCATGCCCTTTTATCCTTCCAAACTCCATAAATCATCTGCAAAATAGGTCAACACGAGTGGACTACAAAACAGTCCACTAAAAGTGGAATAAATCGAGCTCACGGCTTCCGATCATTGTCCCGTGAGTTCTAACAATTAGGAAACCAACTTATCAACCTTCCTTGATATTTAAACACTTAAATACAGAAATTATAAGTTTTCTTAAATATGAATTACCTTCCAAAAATCAAACTACAAATGAAAAGAGAGGTGGTGTAGCGATACTTACACCGTAGGGATCGTTCTAATGTTAATACTTCTTGATTTCGTACTTGGGATGTTAATCTCCTTTGAATCCCTTGTAGAAAGATTAAGGGTAAGTTTATAGGTCTTATTATGCTCGTGGTATGTGTAAAAGTGAATAAAGAGACGACATAAGTCCTATATATATCCATTTTTGAAAAGTCAAAGAAGTGCTAGCTTGACACCCTAGCATTGACCCATCCTCCGATGCTTATATCTTTTTATCTGGATGTCGTATGAACAAGAGGTTAAGAGAGTTGGAAACTAAATTCAAAGACCTTAGATTTGGTATATAATACGTCCCAAAAATACCTCATATAACACACAAAATGTATTTATCAAAAAGCTCTAGTGACATACCTACTTGTCACCTATGCAGTCTCCGCAGTCTCGCAAAACTGCAAATATCTCTATACTCCGATGTTGTATTGATGAACGGTTTAATGAGTTAGCAACTAGAGTCGTAGATATTCAATTTGATAATGTGGGTAATCCTGGAATTCCAAGTATATTGGGAGAAACTCTCCACTACATTTGACCTAAATTTCAGCACATATATGAATGTAACTTGGGATGATGTTTGCCAACTTTTTTTCCACAACTTTCTTGAATTCAAAATATAACACATGAATGTCATATGCCTAATATAACTCATATCATAACTCCCTATCACTTTAAGAACCCCAGTCTCACCCCAGTGTGCATGTTATAACATTTCGTGCATGTTATAACATTTCAAGCTTGTCGACATTCGACGAAACTTATTTTCTTCAATTCGTTTAGAATCTAAGCCTTCCAACCCTCTTGGTACTTGTTATTCATGATCTTAAAGGTTTGTAACCTCCAAGGTAACATTAATAACTTACTTTATGAACTTTCAAAGACGATCTCATTTCTAAGCTTACATCAATTGACTTACGACGTACTCTCACGTACGAAAACATGTGGTGTAACATAATTCCCCTCTTTGGAACATTCGTCCTCGAATGTTGACTGATGTGCTTGTCAGTCTCATACCCTATAGATTTTGTGAATACTTTAATAGTCATTTCCATCTAGGCAACCGTTCTCTGAATAAATGCAAAGTCCATAGCTTTCCCCTCTTTAGGCCTCTATTTCAAACCATGACTTGTGGTCGGAATTCTTCGAATCTCGTAATAATTGATACATTTTTTCATATAGCACGTAGGACTTTGTCCTTGTATGTGCGCCTATGCGACTCTTATCTCCTTTTACCTTCAGCTTTAAGCATATTTCTAGGCCTCATTTTGTGAACATACAGATCTATGACAAGCTATCCCTTTGGGAAGTTATAAGTGTACTGAAGTTCTTCGTTTGGTACTTTGTCGAACTTACCATTATTGCTATATCATGTTTCATAGCCTCGGTTATATATGCTTATGGCTTTACTACAATAAGGTAGATCATACTATACCATAACACTTACTCCAGTTTATTATTACCGAAGTCTGCTACCCAACTCCAGGTTACTCTCTTGCTGCTCATCATATATGTATAAATCTAAGTCCTTTAATGCTTCCTCATTACTGTTCATATTAAGAATGACAACCTAATCTCATCTCATACTTTGGAACTTTCGTCCATCTATTATTGATTCACCTTAATGTTGATCTATAATCTACCACTAATAACTTGAAACCTCTTATGTAATATATTGTCACTAGGGATCACATCTTATCGGGGAACATATGAAGTGATTTTCCTGATCCACCTAGGGACGATACTATACTTAAATAAATGTATTTCATAGCATCCCAATGTGATTCATCTTATGGGGGTTATTCTAATCTCGTGCAATTCGTGAAACCCTTTCTCTTTGAATCATTACTTAATCAAAGGAATAAATTTCATTTGCTTATCTATCACAATTACACCATTATTTTTCTACCAGAGCAGCATTCCATCTCTTCTAAATGCTCCTAGTCTTAGATTCCTTTGAGTTCATTCAGGTTATACCAAGCATTCTATAACTTATGGAAACCATGAGCTCTCTTATTTTTGACGGGCTTAATTCCGAAGCCTAACCTATTCTCATCACCTTCTTACTCACCTTTTATTATCCTTAATCTTGTCTTCCTAAAACCTTTTCTCTCTACCATACTTTAGCTTGTGACCTACATATATCTATTTATACTACTTGCAACCTTCCTTTAACTTGCTAGCACCATAGATTTCCTTTCGTGTCTTCTCAGTTGTCTTTAAATGTAAGCAATTACTTTTCCTGGTCGTTCTGCCACTTATTTCATGAATACTTGGCTTATCATATTGCCTACGATTACTTAAATTTCCTGTAACTCATATCATCTCAAATATCTCTTTTGACTTCTCGTTCATTAGTCATGATATGCGCCACTTTCTATGGAATGCATACAATATTGTAGTGAGACTGTAGTTACAAGATCATTTCATCTTCAAGTTACTATGCTTAGGTTGAATCCTTCTTCCTTATATCCTCAGCTAGTCTTTCTTTGTAGTACTTAGGGAAGAGCCTCTAAATCTTGTAAAGCTGCGAGCTTATTACATCTTATACCTGAAGGAATTTTTTTATGTTCTTACTCACCTATAATTATTCATAGTTACTTACCTCCGCGTCCTTGTGCTTGTAGGGTTTCTTCTGAAATAAAATTATTGGCTGTCTTCATAGTGGCACTCTCTTTTATTTCCATAACACTTGTATCATACCTATAACTACCCCAACTCCTATATGAATATTTCTCAAGGATTACGACGTTGTATCTACGAGACTGAATTCCCTATGTTGGGGTTCACTATGTAAAACTCTTGCACGGTCTGCTGATTTATCTGTATCCTCTTGTCTAGCCATAACTAGGCTTTTCCTGAATCAACTACTAACTACTCATTGGTCCATTCTCATATTTATATTCCATGTAATCTCTTGTCACGACCAAAACTTATGGGGCCACGACGGGCACCCAGTACCTTGCTCAACCGAGTACCAACGCAACATATCTTTCATATCATTTTATCATAGGTAATGAACCGGAGTAAAGCATGAGGGAATCCAAGCTTATACGTATAAAGTACGGGCCTATAAGACAAAAAAAACTACTCGTATACTGAACATAGGCCGATATGGACATACAATCTTTTACGTACATGACATCTGTGTACAACCCTCTAAGAACACAAAATTTTCATAAAGGTCGGGACAGGGTCCCGCCATACCAAACGATACACATATAAATCATACTAACCAAACAAGCAACTCCGAAGCAAATGGAGCGCACCAACATCTTCCGCTGAGCTGATAGCCTACTTGGAGGACTCTTGACCTATCTATCGGGACCTACATGCATGAAACGCAGCGTCCCCAGGCAAAAGGGACGTCATTACGAATAATGTACTGAGTATGTAAGGTACATAAATAAGTACATAACTGACATGGAAATATAGAGTAAATGACTCAACCTGTAAGTCTAGAAAACTTTGTAAATCATGAACTACTTATGGTGTCATGCATATGCGTATGAATGTCATGTCGTGCATAGGTACATGTTTCCTAACATCATCAGCCTCTGAGGGTATCCCATCATATCATATCGGCCACTGCGGGAAAAATCATCATCGTATACCAGCTGATCAGGTGGTGGTGCGTATAACGCCATAACCTTTTCCATATCCCATATACATATATATACATACATAGATATGCGTATATAATGCCGTTTGAATATACATACATATATACGCATATATAATGCCGTTTGAACCATATATCAGCCACTGTGGGCAACATCATCATCATCATATACCAGTTGATCAGGTGGTAGTGCGTATATAACACCGTAACCTTTTCCCATATCCCATACGCATATATTTACATATATACGCGTATATAACGCCATCTGGTCATGGGTCAATGTGCATATGTAAATGCACGAAATGCATATGAAATACGTCAATAAAATCTCTCGGTACGTCATAAGACCATTATACCTCTGATTAATATCATGAAATAAACTTTACCAATATACGTATTTTCGAGACCCATGAACAGAAGATAATAATAATTCTCATGGGGAATCAAGAATATAGACACCCCTACTATTGCTATGAATAGAGTAATTTATAGAAACTGTGTATTTTCTCGTTTCTTCAGTATAATTTGGACCATGCCAAAAGAAAGAAGGGACATCCTTAACATACCTGAGCCGATTCTCTTGACAATCCCTCTAATATACGTCAATTGCAATAAAACATGTAAAGTTTATGTCAGAGTAGGTAAAAATCCATATGATATTCTTGCGAAAGATTGCACCGTACTCCTTTAGAATCGCAAAATCCTGTTGCTATAATATTACGTAGTTTCGTATGAACTTTGTTTTAATAAATCACTTTCTTACTATTCAAATGCTTGGATGAATTTGCTGAAGCAAGGTTTCAAATGTTTGAATGAATTTTGCTGAATCAAGGTTTCAAATGTTTCGATGAATTTTGGTAGAAGAAATCTCTTTATTAATATTCCAAGGTTCACGCCTGTTTTTGTGTTTAAATTGAAAGTCTTAATTTCTATATTGAAAGACCTGGATTGAAGAAAGTCTTAGATTAAAGTAATATATTAGGTGGCTTTGAAGTGTATCATAACTAATCTATTTTGGTGCCACCTAATCTCAAATGACTCTTAGCCATTTGATTAGAATGTGGCTTGCTGCCATGCTTGACACCTTGGTCTTTATCCCAAGAACTTATTTAATCCCCCACTTACTCCTTAATCAACTTATTAATTTCTCACTAATTCAATAATTAACCAATTACCCGCATAATTAAGAATTATCTAAAATTACTTAAAATGCTACTCATTGTTAACACACCTTATACACCTTAATATGGCCATGTGGTACCTTGTATGGTACTAGTCCATAAATATCGGGTATTTTAGCTCGGGCCGTATTTTATCCCAAAATGCCAAACTTCGATGAAACTCATTTTTTTTTTGCTTACCCTCTCACTTTCACGAATTTACTTATCCCTTGTTTGAAGTAGCATAATACTTATAATCCCAAAATAATCTTATTCCCGAGCTTACGTTGATTAAATTACGACAAAACTTTAACGTACGAAAATGCGGGATGTAACATCATTCCCCCTTTTGGAACATTCGTCCTCAAATGTTGACTGATGCACTTATTGTTTTCATAAATTATGTCTTCCGAATACTTTAGTACTTTCTTTTCTATCTAAGGCAACTATTCTGTGAATAAATCCAAAGGCCAGGGCCTTCCCCCATTTAGGCCTCTTTCTCACGCCATGACTTGTGGTCGGATATCCTTCCAATCTCGTAACAGTTGCTGCATTCTTTTATGCATCCTATACGATTCTGACCTTGTAAGTGCGCCTATGCGACTCTTCTCTTTTTTATTTTTTCCTCCAGCTTTTAGCCATTGCCGAAGTTCTTCGCTTGGTATTTTATCGAATTTACGAATATTGCTATATCTTATTTCATAGACCCAATTATCCATCCGTATGACTTTACTTCAACTAAGTAGGCCATACTATACCATAAATCTTACCTCAATTTCTCGTTACTAAGGTTTGCTACCAAATTTCAGGTTACCCTCATTGCTTATCAGATATGTATAAATCTAAGTCCTTTAATGCTTCCCCATTACTATTCATCTCAAGAATGGTGGCCTAATCTCATCTCATACTTTATAACTTTGTCCATCCATTATTGATTCACCCCGATATTAATCTATAATCTACCCCTGATAATTTAATATTTTATGTAATACTACCGCTAGGGTCCATGTTTCATCGGGGAACATGTGAAATGATTAAACTGATCCACCTGGGGCGATACCATGATTTTATAAGTGTATCTCACATCATCCCAATGTGATTCACCTTACGTGGGTATTTTAATCATGTCCAATTCATGAGATCCCTTTATTTTCTTCGTCAGACCATTACCCAATCGAAGGCCTAAACGACATCCTTTATTTACCATAACTACACCCTCATTCTACTACCAGGGTAACATTCCATGACTTCTAAATGCTACTAGTCTTAGACTCCTTTGAGTTCATTCGGCTATACTGAGGACAAACCATCATATCTATTTTTTTCATGGGCTTAATCCTGAGGACTTATCCATTTTCGTTACCTTCTCACTCACCTGTTTTTATCCCTACTCATGTCTTCTAGAACCTTGTCGCTTCACCATGTAATAGCTTGCGACCTACACATATCTATTTATATTACTTGCAACCTTTCAACTTTCTTGCATCACATATTTCCTTATGTCATTTTGGAACTGACATCGTTTCTAACTCTTCTTTACTCTTTTAGTCAGGCTTTTCGATACCTAGACTATAGGCTGGAAGATATGTTACTGACGATGTCGTTATTATTCCTAGATACTGAATTCACACGCTTCTAGTCTTTTATCCAAATTATGGACTATTCACGATCTTCTGCCTTTGAGTATCTCGTACATTGTTCACCTTTACCTTACGTGCCTTAAAATCTCGCATCGTATCTTCTATCTCTATCATGACCTCCCTTCCACCTAGGTGTAATTCACATCCATAACTTGAAGCTCTATTATAATACTTACACCTCTGGTGTATACACAATCCAGTGGGAGCTTCATACTGACTTCTTATGAGACTGGTACTCTTCTAACTGGCTTTATTGTAGATCCGTTATAGAATATGATTGTTGTGTTATCTCTCTTGTACCTCTAATATTAAGAGTGATTCTGCTATGTTCTCAATTAACTTCTGGGTCCAATAATCAGATTCTTGATTTACCTCGTTGATGTAACTCTTTAGTTTCCTCCTTCTTCTCATCGGCCTTTATGTCGGCTTAAGTTATCTCCTGGTCTGGGTTTCATGGTATTAGTTATTCTATTTAGCCTTTCATGGGCGCTGAGGAATATGCATGATACAATCCTTTAATAATTTAATCCTTCATTTATGACTTGGGCTCAATTCTTTCTTTTGACGTATATCAGAATCTTTACGGATGTATATGTTGCCTGTATAAAACTCCGAACCGTTAAGTGAGTTCATAACGTAACCAATTTTTGATCATTGATCGAATAATTTCTTTTGTTCCATTTTAGCTTTCTTTCAACGTAAGCTATTACTTTTCCTGGTCTTTCCCTTGTTGCGTCCATACTTAGCTTATCTTAGTGCCCACACATGCCAAAGTTTTCATACAACTCATATGATCTCGAATATTACTTTTAAATTGTTTTTTTTTAATTCCCGTCCATTAGTCACGGTAGGTGCCACTTTCCTTTGGAGTGCTTATAATGTTGTTGTGAGACTGTTGTTACACGACCATTTCTTGTTTAGGTTGTTGTGCTTAAGTTGAAGCCTTCTTCCTTATTTCCTCAACTAGTCTTTTGTTGTTGTACTTAGGAAGAACCCTTGACCCTCGTAAAGCTGTGAGCTTATTACGGACTTTTTGATGTCCTTCCTTGCCTGCAATTATCCATAGTTATTTATCTGCACGCCCTTGTTCTTGTAGGGTTAATCTTGAACTAATATTTTGATTGTCTTCCCAGTGGCACTTTCTTTTATCTACGTAACACTCATATGGTACCTTTAACTACCCCGACTACTATTTGAATATATCTAAAGTATTATAATGACATTACATCGATGTTGAATTCTCCGTGTTTGGGGTTTACTACATTTATCTTGCATGATCCGCTGATTTGTCTGTAACTTCTTGTCTAGTCATGACTAGGCTTTTCCGGAATGAACTACTAACTATTCGTCAGCCCATTCTCATATCCATATTCCGCGTAATCTTTCTTGGGTTATTTCCTTGTCTTAACTTACCTCACATACTGGCTCCTTATCTATTAAAAACATCCCATGCAGGAACCCCTTACTCCTTTTTTTGGCATCGTGCTTACATAATGTTCTGGAATCATAGCATTTGTAACATTTGGATAAGTTCGATCTCATCCCTTTCTCATTTTTTATCAAATTCTTCCTCTTTATCATTCCACATTCCCCCTTTAGGGGAGTACTAAGACTTGGAGCTGTGTCAACCTGCCTATAGATGTTTTTCATCTTCATCTTTGGCGTCCTTTCACATTATCAATGACCCTTACTCGACCTGCGGTAATCCCTCTGTACCAAGGATAACAAAATCCTACTCGCGATTGTGACACTTAGTGTAACTGGCACATATAGCCCCTTAAGCCCAACTTTGCTCATATTGCTTGCTTTATGAAGGCGTCTTTCTGAATGACCTTTAAAGATTATTCTTCTGTCGTCCTTTCTATTATCGCTGGAACGCAATCTGTAGTTCTTATGATGTCGACCATTATTAAATCACTCAGTCCCTAATTTATGTTTAGTTTATCTTGTTCACCAGCCCATACTGATTTCTATTATTCTGAGGTCTAACTTTTCCTTCTGGTAGTCACGTTGGAGTCACGAAATTAATTCTCAAAATGAGGATATGACTTTGTGGCCTATACTCTTTTATTGTCTCTAAGTCTGTCACCTCTCGTAGTTTACTATAGACTCTGTAATACTGTCATTTTTTTGATCTACTTTTGTCATCCATGTATCACGTCTTACTCATAATGCTTCATTATCCCTCTTCATACTATCCTGCTGATATTTCTATCTATCACTTTATTCTAAAAATTTGAACAAAACATTCCTTTTCTTTTAGCTCCCCTTGCTCCATCCATTGGCTCTTCGAATTTCCAATCATTCTTTCTCTACTAGGGACGGGAGCCACCCTAAGGTAATATTTACCCCTTTCCAGGATTCCAGTGCACGTCTTTGTAGTACTCATATCTAGCTGTACTATTTTAGAGTGCACCATCTAGGTATCTCACAAAAAGGACCATTAGCATCTTTGTAATTCCTTCGGAGATGTAAACTAACGCAAACTATCCATTCATCATTTTGGGTTACACTAACCCCAGCCGGATCCTACTATCTTGTCCTTCCCTTTAACTATATATGTTAGCTTCCATAGGTCATGACTAAGATAGGTGTGGACGATTGTACATACATCTGTTACTATTGAGGGTAACTCACACTGCTTATATTTCTATTCCTGAATGGTAAATAAGGATAATATTTATTGACTGGGTACCTCGTGCCCTTCTTCACCTTGCTTCTTTTACTTGCTGCAAGTCGTGACTAACTCTTGATTCCATTATTCCTTTTTACCGTAAGAGTAGATAAGTATTCTTTCCTAAAAGTTCCTTATCAAGAACCGTACACCTTTTAGACCATGCATGATCTGCTGAAGACCTCTCATTTACTCATCATAAGCATGATGCGAAAATTAAGTTCATCTGACTCAACTGTTCCACAACTATATATCATCGTTGCATTACGAATAAGATAAAGTTAGGAAATTGAGTTCTTATAGTTGAGCTCTATCACACGATCTAGAGTAAGAAGAAAGAGTGACAGTCCTACATGCCCGGTAGCCTCCTGCTTATAAGTGTGG
The DNA here is from genome assembly GCA_005239525.1 of Nicotiana knightiana. Lineage (NCBI taxonomy): Eukaryota > Viridiplantae > Streptophyta > Magnoliopsida > Solanales > Solanaceae > Nicotiana > Nicotiana knightiana. The sequence goes on from ML425071.1 coordinate 33,428, forward strand.
TGCACGTCACACCCATAAACAAGACTCTACTAGACACGACTTGTAGACTCCCTAGGACAGAACTGCTATGATACCACTTTTGTCACGACCCAAACCGATGGGGCCGCGACGGGCACCTGGTACCTTTCTCAACTTAGTACCAATGTAACGTATCTTTCATATCATTTTATCATAGGTAATGAACCGGAGTAAAGCATGAGGGAATACAAACTTATACGTATGAAGTACGGGCCTATAAGACCAAAATAACTACTCGTATACTAAACATAGTTTGACATGGCCATACAAGATTTTACGTACATGACATCTGTCTACAAGCCTTTACGGACACGAAATTTTCATAAAGGTCGGGACAGGGTCCCGCCATACCAAGCGATACACGTGTAAATCCTACTAACCAAACAAGAAACCCCGAAGCAAATGGAGCGCACCAACATCTTTCGCTGAGCTGGTAGACTAGTTGGAGGACTCTCGACCTGTCTATCGGGACCTGCGAGCATGAAACGAGGCATCCCCAGGCAAAAGGGATATCAATACGAATAATGTACTGAGTATGTAAGTACATAAATAAGTACATAACTAACATGAAAGAAATATAGGCTAAATGACTCAACCTGTAAGTCTAGAAAACTTTGTAAATCATGAAATACATATAGTTTCATGCATATTCATATGAAAGTCATGTCGTGCATAGGTACATGTTTCATAACATCATCAGCCTCTACGGGCATACCATCATATCATATCGACCACTATGGGCAAAATCATCATCGTATACCAGCTGATCAGGTGGTGGTGCATATATAACGCCATAACCTTTCCCATATCCCATATACATATACATACATATATACGCGTATATAATGCCGTTTGGATATACATACATATATACACGTATATAACGCCATTTGAACCATATTTCAGCCACTATGGGCAACATCATCATCATATACCAGCTGATCAGGTGGTGGTGCGTATATAACACCGTAACCTTTTCCCATATCCCATATATATATATATATATTTACATATATACGCGTATATAACTCCATCTGATCATGGGTCAATGTGCATATGTAAATGCATATGAAATACGTCAATAAAATCTCTCGGTACGTCATAAGGCCATTATGCCTCTGATTAATATCATGAAATAAACTTTACCAATATACGTATTTTCGCGACCCATGAACATAATATAATAATAATTCTCATGGGGAACCAAGAATATAGACACCCCTACTATTGCTATGAATAGAGTATTTATAGAAACTGTGTATTTGCTCATTTCTTCAGTATAATTTGGACCATGCCAAAAGAAAAAAGGGACATCCTTAACATACCTGAGCCGATTCTCTTGACAATTCCTCTAATATACGTCAATTTCAAAAGAACATGTAACGTCGAGATCGGAGTAGGGAAAAATCCATATGATATTCTTGCGAAAGATTGCACTGTACTCCTTTAGAATCGCAAAATCCTGTTGCTATAATAGTACATAGTTTCATATGAATTTTGTTTTAATAAAATCACATTCTTACTATTCAAGTGCTTGGATGAATTTGCTGAAGCAAGGTTTCAAATGTTTGAATGAATATTGCTGAAGCAAGGTTTCAAATGTTTTGATGAATTTTGGTAGAAGAAATCTCGTTATTAATATGCCAAGGTTCACGCCTATTGTTGTGTTTGAATTGAAAGTCTTAAGTGCTATATTGAAAGTCTTGGATTGAAGAAAGTCTTAGATGAAAGTAATATATTAGGTGGCGTTGAAGTGTATCATAACTAATCTATTTTGGTGCCACCTAATCTCAAATGACTCTTAGTCATTTGATTAGAATGTGGCTTGCTGCCACGCTTGACACCTTGGTGTTTATCCAAGACCTTAATTAATCCCCCACTTACTCCTTAATTAACTTATTAATTTCTCACTAATTCAATAATAAACCAATTACCGGCATAATTAAGAATTATCTAAAATTACTTAAAATGCTACTCATTTTTAACATACCTTATACACCTTACTATCATGGCCATGTGGTACCTTGTATGGTACTAGTCCATAAATACCGGGTATTTTAGCTCGGACCATATTTTATCTCAAAATTCCAAACTCCGACGAAACTCATTTTTTTTTCTTACCCTCTCACCTTCACGAATTTACTTATCCCTTGTTTGAAATAGCATAATACTTATAATCCCAAAATAATCTTATTCCCGAGCTTACGTCGATTAACTTACGTCGAAACTTTAACGTACAAAAATGCGGGATGTAACATCTCTCTTGGGATATGTCCTTTGTCTTAGCTTATCTGTCGCACTGGCTCCTGATGTATCAAGTGTCCATTCACACTTTTTTTTATTAATAACATCCTAGCTGGGAACTCTTACTGCCTCTTCCCAGCGTCGTGCTTGCATAATGTTTTTGGAGTCACAACATATATGTAGGATTTGAATAAATACATCCTCATCCATTTCGCCTTTTTAACATATTCTTCCTTTACCATTTCATAGTTACCTAAACCACTTAACTCCAACTTAATACAACGTCACGCCATCTTCCCCCCTTTTAAGGAATACTAAGATTAGTGGTACGACAATCTACCTATAGATGTTTTACCTCTTCATCTTTGGCATCTTTTCACATTATTAATGATCCTTAGTCGCCTTATGGTAACCCTTATGTACTAGGGATAACTGAATTCCTTATGCACAAGGGTGACACCTAGTGTAACTGCTTAACTCCGCTCACAGTGCTTGCTTTAGGAAGTGTCTTCCTGGATGACCTTTAAAGGCCATTCTTCTGTTTTCTATTCTATTATTGTTGGAACTTGATCTCTGAAATTCTCACGATGTTGACTATTATCACAAAGTAAAAAATGAAATGGAGTTCAGAAAAGGAAATATATATATATATATATATAATTTTTTTCTAACAAGGGTATTTACAAAGAATCGACAAGGGTCCTACACAAATGAAAAGGAAAAAATACAAGAGCCTTGGCTATGCTCGGGAGTGACTCCTTCCTCGGGGGTAGCTTCCTCTTCGGGACCCTCATCATTATCGGACTCGCTCTTGCTGCCTTCATCATCGTCAGCATCATCGGAAGAGGACAGTAGCCTGGCATCAGCTTCATGCACCTTTGCCTGTGCTATCTCCTTAGAAAGGTCAAAACCTCGAGCGTGGATCTCCAGAGGGTCTCTCTTCAATTTTGGTATTTGGAAAGGTCTGTGCTATCTCCTTAGAAAGGTCAAAACCTCGAGCGTGGATCTCCAGAGGGTCTCTCTTCAATTTTGGTATTTGGAAAGGTTGGCAGTCCACTGCACTCGATCGAAAGCCTCCCTCACATGTTCTTGAGTAGCCTCGGCATTAGCCAAATATATGGCCACTGACTTATCAACCCCGTCCTTCATTTTTTCGGCCCCAGCTTTGGCCTCTGCAAGACCAGTATCGAGCTCCTCGATTCTCTTGGCCTGAATTGAGCACTTCCTCCTAGCACTCCGAAGTTGGACTTCGACTGATGACAACTGAGCCAAGGCGGCATCTTTCTCGGTAGCGAAGCGGTCCATGCCTTTTTTCCACTTGTGACAGTCACCTTTAGCTTGATCAACCTCCTTTTGAAATAGCTCGATCTTCTTAATTTTTTTCTACAACTGTGACATCGTAATTTTAGATCCCACCCTTGGATCAAGCACATATTTTTTAAAGAGAATTGTTACCTTCTCGTTCAGCTCGGCTTCCTCCTTGCGAGCTTTAGCCAAGTCAGCTCGGAGGTCCCTGATCTCCTCGTTTTTTCCCACACAGAAGCTTGAGAGTATTACTCTCCTATGAAAGAATTTGGAGATCGGCCTCTTATTGGCTTAAATTGGCCCGAGACTTAGAGAAAGAATGTATGGGAAAAGATAGAAGTCAGAAATAAATAAGGAAAGGTGAAAAAAAACTACATCAACAAAATTAATACTTACTCGGCTCAGAAGGTGTTGGGCCTCTTCGAAGAGGCTAGATGCATCATTGAGATCAGAGGCATCATCAACCCCAGTAAAGTAATCTCGAAAGGGATCCTCCTCACTAGGGACTCCGCCTATTTCAGGAGTCCTTATGGATCGAGCATCCCTTATGGCCTCCTCGAAAAAGGTTTGTAGAGAGGGTGAGTGACATGCTGTCACTTCCCCAAGCGAGTCGCTCTAAGCGTTCTGTTCAGCTCTGTGGGTCTCGGAACTAGCCCCCTCTGGTATGTTTGTTGATGGATGAGGGATAACCTCGACCTCAGGCGATTCAAGGATATTGCCTAAATCTTTCTTTGAAACCTCTTTATCATGAGGCAGGGTCTCGACAATTGCCTCCTGCTTAGAATACTTGGCAGTTTTGGCAGCCTTCCTTACTCGAGTCACCAGTGCCGAGTCACGACCCTCGTTTTCCTCTTCTTCTTCTTCTTCTTCTTCCCTTAGCCTTTAGACTGATTCTATAGTAAGAGGGATAACATTTCTCCTAGGTCTTCGAGCTGCTACCTTTTGGGGTTTAGGGTCGTCGGGTATCGAGACCCTCTTCCTCTTATTGTCTTTCCCCGGCTTCGGAGCCGGAGCCATAGCCTCTTCCTCGCTACTCAGAGGCCTCAAGATTGTATCTTTGTTTAGGTCTGCACAAAAAAAGACTAAGTGAATAAAAAGAAGTTCAGTCAATGCGTCAAATATGAAAAAAAGGAACTTACCATGGTTCTTTGCTTCCCATTTGCTTTTTTCCAAGTCGCGCCAACAACGCTCAGCATAGGAGGAAGTCGAAGCCAGCTTCCAAATCCAGTCCCCGAGGTCAGGAACTGCATCCAAGCATCCGCTGCACGACAAAGGAAGATGATAAATGAAGAAAAAAATGGAAACATGGAAATTAATGAGTAAAGTGTTATTACGCTTCGGGTTCTATTTATCTGGAAATAGCATTTTCTCCTTCGGGAAAAAGTCACAAGTCCTCACCCAAACAAACCACCATCCACCCCGATCCTTTTCCTCATCGATACTCGAGAACAACGCCTTGGTCGCTCGACGTTGCAGTTTGATCAAACCTCAAACTAGAGGATAATCACGATGAGGTGGTCGAGGGTGAAAGGCAGTCCCTCAACTTTGATGGTGAAGAACTGGAGCATTATCATGATGCACCAAAGAGAAGGGTGTATTTGGCCTAGAGTCACCTGATATCGACGACAGAAGTCAATGACGACTGAATCGAGGGGGCCCAACGTGAAAGGATAAGTTTAAACACTTAGATACCTTTCCACGTGGGTAGTAATTATTTCTTCAGGAGAAGGGATCTCTACAATTTTGTCCCACCAGTTGAAATCCCTTTTGATATCCGTGAGTTATCCCACTGTTATTGAGCAGATATACCTTGATATGTTCTCACATACGCTAGGGACCTATAGAGGATTCTTGACTTTGAAGTCAGACTTAAGAACACACGGGCCGCGAACATACTCCCCAGAGAGCGGTTCCATCGGCATTTTATCACCGGCCGGCCGTGAAGAAGAAGAGGAAGATTTTCCTTTTGTGGAACGGTTTTAGAGGTTTTATCCATTATATAGGTTGAAGAAAGGGGAAGGTAGAAAGTTTTGTGGTTCGAAACTAGAAGAGATGACCTAAGGAGTAATGAAAGAAAAGATATTGAGAGAGATGAAAGCTTAAAAGAGCAGATGAAGATGGAAGTGAAGTGTGATTCTATGAGAAGAAAGGCTATTTATGGATTTACGGTGACAGTTTGACGACACTAGTGGCCGACAGCCAACTGACGCTCATTAATGATTTGGGGAACTGAACCGACATGACGTTTCTGTCACTTCCACTGCTTATGTCACGAGGAAGAAATCATTATCTATCGAGATCAGGGAAAAATCGAAGGCTCAGTTCGTTTCTTATCATTATATTCCAAGAAACGAGGTGATAATCTATACACGGTAGAAATTGGGGCTACCCGATTTCACTATTTGATTGAGAGTGGGACATTGCATCGAAGAGCTGAGACATTATGTCTGAAATTTAAACCTCTTTCTAGATCGAGGTCGGTATCAATCGGGGCCAGAAGAGATAGACTTCGAGTAATATCGGTATGGTTTAGTAACGGAAAGAGCGAGATATTCGTGATTGGTCGAGGATCGTGGCGTGAATATCAGAATGGATCAAATCAGTAGCGGTTAATCAACTGTTTATACAATTTCCTTCTGTGATTAGAAGTATACCATAATTATGATTCCTCTACTATATAAAGGGGAATTCCAATCATATGTATCATCATTGTCCACTAAGAAAAATCTATACAAACATTTCTTTCTTCCTTATCGTTATGCTTACTGTTCATCAAAATTATCTTATCTTAATCATTCTTATACTACTATCACCTCGAGAATACATCATCTTGAGGTCGAGGATCAGCTTACATACTGGTTTGATTTATCTTACAATTTAATTTTGTCATTTACTTTCTCATTTATCAATTGATATTGGGTGAAATCACATATCCTTAAAACCACAATATGAATTTAATTGTTATCCAAATTTTAGGGCAAACAACTTGATAATTTAACACTTAAATATATAAATTATAAGTTTTCTTAACTATGAAGTACCTTCCAAAAACCAAACTACAAAGAGAAAGGGAGGTGGTGTAGCAATACTTGCATCTTAAGGATCGTTCTAATGTTATTGGTTCTTAATTTTGTACCCGAGATGTTAATCCCTTTTGAATCCCTTGTAGAAAGCTTAAGGATAAGGTTAGAGGTCTTTTTCTGGTCGTGGTATGTGGAAAAGTGACGAAAGAGACGACATAAGGCCTATATATATCCAATTTGGAAAAGTCAAAGAGGTGCTAGCTTGGCACCTAGCATTGGCCCATCTTCCGACGCTTATATCTTGTTATCTGGATGTCGTATGCAAAAAATTTAAGAGCGTTGGAAACTAATTCACAAGACATTCAATTTTTTATATAATATATCCCAAAAAGACATCATATAACACATAAAATGTATTGCTCAAAAAGCTTCAGTGACACGCCTACTTGTCACCTATGCAGTCTGCAGTCTCGCAAACATGCAAATCTCTCTACGTGATGTCGTATTGATGAACGATTTAATGCGTTAGAAATTATACTCATTGATCTTCAATTTTATATGTGGATATTCCCTTAATTCCAAGTATACTGGGAGAAAAGCTCCGCTAATTTTCAGCATATATATGAATATAACTTGTGATGATGTTTGCCAACTTTTGTTCCACGACTCACTTGAGTTCAAAACATAACACACGATTATCATAAGCCTAAAATAAATCATAAAATAACCTCCTTAGAACGTTAAGAACCCCAGTCTCACCCCAAAGTGCATGCTATAACATTCAAAACTTGTCGACATTTGACGAAACTTATTTTCTTCAATTCGTTTAGCTTCTAAGCCTTCCAAACCCTCTTGGTACTTGTTATTCATGATCTTAAATATTTTTAACCTCCAAGGTAACATTATCAACTTACTTTATATACTTTCAAAGTCGATCTCATTCTAAGCTTACATCAATTGACTTACGACGTACTCTCACTTACGAAAACATAGGGTGTAGCAATGGTCTCTAATGAAATGATACTTGATATCTATATGCTTTGCTCTAGAATGATGAACAAGGTTTTTTGAAAGATATATAGCACTAGAATTATCACAAAAATATTTAATAGTCTTAAACAAAAGACCATAATCACTTAATTGATGAGTCATCCAAAGTAGTTGGGCACAACATTATCCAATGGTAATGCATTCAGCTTCAATTGTAGATAGTGCAATTGATCTCTGTTTCTTACTGTTTCAAGAAATAAGTGATTTTACAAGCAGTTGACAAGTTTCACCTGTGCTTTTCCTGTCATCTTTATCACCGTTAAGATCTGCATCTGAAAAACCTTCAAACCTAAAATTATTAAGGTGTGGATACCATAATCCATGTGAAATAGTTCCAATAAGGTATCTAATCATTCGCTCCACAGTAGTTAAATGTGACTTCTTTGGAGCTGCTTGGAACCTGGCACATCTGCGTATGCTAAACATTATGTTAGGATGACTAGCAACTAAATAGAGTAGAGATCCAATAATTCCGTGATATTTTGGTCCATCTACTGATTTTCCTTCTTCATCTTTGTCAAGAGATGTAGCTGGACTCATGTGAGTCCCAATTGCCTTGGCATTGTCCATTATGAATTTTTGTATTAGCTCATTTGTGTACTTTGTCTGACATATAAAGATCCCTCGATCTCATTGATGAATTTGGAGTCCAAGGAATAAAGTTAATTCTCCCATCGTGCTCATTTCAAACTCATTTTGCATGAGATGTGAGAATTCCTTGCATAAAATAGGGTTAGCACTTCCAAATATAATATCATCAACATAAATTTGATAATGAGATTTCCAGAAGATGATCTTTTGATAAAACGAGTAGTGTCAATCTTACCTCTCGAAAATCCATGACTAATCAAAAATGAGCTTTGTCTTTCTTACCAAGCTCTAGGTGCTTGTTTTAGCCCATAGAGAGCCTTAATCAACTTACACACATGATAAGCAAACTGTGAGTTTTTAAATCCATGAGGTTGTTTAACACAAAACTCCTCATCAATGAAGCCATTTAAAAACACACTTTTAACATCCATTTGAAATAGTTTAAAAACTTTAAAAGAAGCATATTCTAATAAGATACGGAATTATAACCATACTACCAGAGTGAAGGTTTCATCATAGCCGACTCCTTCCTATTCAGAGTAACCCTGAGCGACTAGCCTTGCTTTGTTACGGATAAATTTACCTTCTTCATTCAGTTTGTAACTGAATACCCATTTAGTTCCTATGATTGCTGTATTTTCTAGTTTGGGCACCAATGTCCAAACTTGATTTTTATCAAACTAATCAAGTTCTTCTTGCATAGCCTGTACCCAAATTGAGTCTTTCAAAGCTTCGTCAACTTTCGTTGGCTCTATTTGAGATATGCGTGCGATGTTAGCCTTTTTCTTTAAAGCTCCTCTTGTTTTCATTTCATTAGTTGAGTTTCTAATGATAAACTTCTGAGGATATTCTAGTTCTCTTCCCCACTCGTTTGGTACTGCTTCAGTACATTGAGTAGTCGACTCATTCTGAGGTTGATCATGCTCACTAGTGTGTCCATTTGTCGACTGTGGGGTTTCAATTGTATTGTCAGCAGTTTCTTTTGAAGTATTTTGTTCACTAATCTTTGGTTGGTTTTGGCTGATCTCTTCATCACCTACAAAATCTCCTTTCTTAACCATATAGTTATTATCATCAAAAATAACTTCAACTGATTCCTATATGCATAGGGTACGCTTATTATAAATTAAAAAAGATCTACTATTATTAGAGTATTCAATAAATATACCTTCATCACTCCTTGGGTCAAACTTACCAAGATTGTCCTTGCCATTGTTGTGGAGAAAGCATTTTCTTCCAAAGGGGTGAAAGTATCAGATATTGGGTTTCTTACCTTTCCATAATTCATATAGAGTGTTCTTAAAAATAGGTCAAATTAAGCACCTAAAATGTGACAAGTTGTGCTAATTGCTTCTGCCTAGAAATGATTTGGGAGGGAATGTTCTAGTATCATGGTTCTTGCCATATCATACAGAGTTCAGTTCTTACGTTCAACCACTCCATTTTGCTGTGGTGACCTAGGTGCTGAGAAATTATGAGTGTATCCTTGACCATTGCATAATTCTTCAAAAGCTCTTATTTAAAATTCTCCTCCATGATCACTTTGAATAGTTGCGATAAGATGCCCTTTTTCCCGTTCAATTCTTTTATAGAAAATCTCAAATTTTTTCAATGCTTCCTCTTTATGAGGTAAGAAAATCACCCATGTAAAACGCAAGTGGTCATCAACAATAACAAAAGTGTATCGTTTACCTCCAATGTTGGCAATTCTAGTAGGTCCAAGCAGATCCATGTGAAGCAATTGTAAAGGCTTGGTAGTAGACATAATTTACTTTCTTTTTAAAGAATTTCTAGTTTGTTTACCAATTTTACATGCATCACATGTATGATTTTCTAGAAAAATTGAGCTTGGGAAGACCAATAACTAAATCATGCTTGGAGAGATTTTTAATTAGATGCATGCTTGCAGGACCAAGTTTTTTATGCCAGAGCCATGGATAATCAGATATGGATGCTAAATAGATATGGCTATCTATATTTTCAATGCCATCAAGAAAGTAGACGTTTCCATACCTTTTACGAGGAAGAATAATCTTACCTGCCTCGTCTTCAATATCACATCTTGTTTTCTTGAATATAACTTCGTACCCCGAATTACATAGTTGACTTATACTTAGAAAATTCTAATTGAGTCCATCCACAAGATATACCCCTGTGATATCGCAATTGCTGCCGAATGGAACTGAGCCAGTAACAACTATCTTTCCTCTTGAATAAACTCCAAAATTGACATTTCCTCCATTTATTTTTGTGACTTCTTTGAACAAATTTTATCACATGTCATGTGACTGGAACAAGCACGGTCTAAATACAAATTTTCCTTTGCGACTCTTTCGGTGGTGTTCTTGCAAAATAGAATTATCACCTTCTTTTAGGTACCCAAGCTTGCTTGGGTCCTTGTTGGTTAGTGTTAATAGATACAGGGTTGTTATTGGGTTTCTAAATCCATCATGAAACATTAGACTTATGAAATCTACAAAATGAGTAGTTATGTCCAACTTTGTTACAGAAATGACACACATGGTTTGTTCCAATTTTTGATCTCCCACTTGTGTTAGTATCTGTGGACTCGGTTCTAGCCAGTCCTTTTCCAGTTGACTTGTAAGTTTTCTGGTTAGATTTGACAGAACCGTGATTGGTGGACTTGCGCATGCCATTAAGTTGCATTTGTAATTCCTGAACTTCATCTTGAAGTACATCTCTTTCCATTTCACGGACTTCAAGCTTAAGTTCCTATTCCTTCTTTTCCCTATTGAGTCTCCTTATTTCATTCAACATTTTTTGAGACTCCTTTAGGGTAAGGCCAAGAATATCCTGCAATTCATTACATCTATCATATTTATAGGATCTTGCCTCGCTTGTTTCACCTCGTGCCATGAAACAATTTTTAGTATCTTCCTTGCATTCATCATCTGATGTATCTCCTCATCAATCCAGCAACCAAAGTATATGTTCATGTCGTTTTCCAATATGGTCATGAAGCACCGATTTTCTATTTCTTCGTGTTCTGAGCTGTCTTCATCACTCCAGCTTCCGAAGGATTTTTTTTATTGAAACCTCTGGAGACTTTGCTTTTAAGATCTGGGCATTCAGCCAGAACATGCCCATACCTTCCACACTCATAACATTTCCCATCATTCTTGTCTTGTTCATTGTATTGCCTGGTTCGCCAGTATGGAATCCTTCCTATTCTTATGTTTCTATACCTTCTCATCAATGCATCCATGTTTCTTGATACCATGGAAATTTCTTCTTCAAGAGCTTATGGGTCGTCATCAATATCATTTTCAAGTCCTTCAATTGTCGTTTTGAAGGCAACCATTTTCTTCTTTTCTTCCTGACTTGTTTTCTTGAGATGGGTTTTCTTGAATGTTATAAGATCTCCTTGTAGTTCATCATATGAAAATATGTTTACATCTTGAGATTCAAGTATGACTACTTTTCTCTGCCAAGTGGTAGGTAGAATCCTCAGGATATTTTGAACTTGATCACCACTTGAGTTGGGCTTACCAAAGGCTTTTAGATCGCTAGTGATTTTGCTGAATCTTGCAAACATTTCCTCTATAAATTCTCCTTCTTTCATCTAGAAGAGTTCATAATCATGAACCAACATGTTTATCCGAGTTCTTTCACTTAGTTAGTTCCTTCATAAGTGGCTTCATGTTTGGCCCACATTTCTTTGGTTTTATCACAGCTTGAAATTTTCTCACACTCTTCTGCACTTATAGCATTATAGAGCATGTTTTGTGCCTTAGCATTAACCTGAACGACCACCATTTGCTCGTTTGTGTATATATCTATATATTCAGGATAACCGGGTGGTTGAGCTACTACTAGTAGTGGATAGTTTCCCTTTTTGATAACGCGCCATACTTTGACATCATAGTATTTTGCATAAATTTCCATTCGCAGTTTCTAGTGAGAAAAGTGTTGTCCATTGAAATATGGTGGCCTGACTTGCGATATTCCTTCTTGAGAGCTCCAATAGTTACTTTATTTTCCATGATCTTTACTCACAAGCTATTAAGCAAAATGTGTGAGACCTGCTCTAATACCAATCTAAAGTGCAAGAGGGAGGGGGGTGAATTGTAATTTTTTCTTTTCTTTTTCGAGATAGTCGAATAACTTGCGTTCTATTCAGCCGAGCTTTTCAAAACTAAATATAAGAAAATAAATTGCATAAAGTAAATGAGACAAAGTGTTTTATACTGGTTCAAATTCAGAGTGAATCCTACGTCCGGTCTCCTTGGGTTGCAAGGGTGACATCTTTCAAGTATAAAGTGGCTTAGTACAGATGAGTTGATGTTGTTATACACCAACAACTTTTGGTCACTTTGTTCTTCTCTCTTATAATCGAAACAATGCCTGACCAGGGTTCTTGTCTCTCTATATTCTCTTCTTAGTTACACAGAAAATCTATAGCAGACAATAATGCTTGTTTGAAGTAGAACAAAGAGATTGAAATTGGTTCGATCAAAGTATTTTGTCTTCACCTACAAATTGATCCTGTGAAAAATGGAATGTTTACACTGAAAAGGTTTTTAAGTAATTTTACATAGATAAAGCACATCCATTGAGTACCCCGATGGTTGTGAGATCCCTTGACATAAATAAAGATCCATTTTGGCCTCAAGAAAATGATGAAGAGCTAGTAGGTGATGAAACTCAATATCGAAGTGCAATTGACACACTAATGTATCTTGCCAATAATAACCGACTAGATATTACTTTTGCAGTAAGATTATTAGCAAGCTTTAGATTTCTCCAACAAGAAGACATTGGAAAGGTTTTAAGCATATATTTAGATATCTTCAGGGAACTGATGATATAAGATTGTTTTACTGTAAAGAATCGAAGTCACCATTGATCGACTATGCAGATGTGGGATATTTGAGTGATCCAGATAAAGCATAATCTTAAATAGACTATTTATTTATGTGTGGTGGTTCAACTATATCATGTCGTTCAATGAAACAAACAATAGCTACTGGTTCTTCAAATGATTTTGAGATAATAGACATTCATGGATCAAGTAGGGAATGCATTTTGTTGAGAAGAATGACTTAGCATATTCAATAAATGTGTGCTTTTTCTTTGAAAAAGATATTCCAACTACACTGAACAAAGATAATGTTCCATGTGCAGCTCAACTGAAGGCATGATACATTAAAGGAGATAGAACAAAACAAATTTCACCAAAGTTATATTTTCTCATGATCTTGAAAAGAGTGGTTTGAGGATCAACAAATTCACACATGCGATAATTTACCTGATCTGTTTACTAAGGCATTACCAATCTCAACGTTTGAGAAGTTGAGACACAAAACTGGAATGTACCATCTCCGAGAAATAAAGTTATTTTTATCATGGGAGTAAAAATATTACACCTTAAGTATCAATGGTGACAATAGCAAATGTCTAACCAATCCGAATGTATGCAGGAACCTAGGAACTAAGAAGGAAAAAATACAAATGTTGAAGTTGACAAAAGAAAAGAAATCAAGCTAGTGTCGAATTAAGAAAAGTTTGGAGCAAATCAATCAAGACATAGGTGAACAATCAAGTTTGAGAATAAAGGAAGTTCGAGAATAAAGGAAAATCTGTGGAGAAAGAAATCAAATGTCACGACCCAAAATCCACTAGTCGTGATGGCACCTAACCCCACCTGTTAGGTAAGCCAACTAATAACTGTCCAATTCCAATAATCTTTAATAACATTATTAAACATAAAATTATCTGAAACTTATACATTTTCAAAGAACTAGTAGTACAAATCTCGAGCTTCTAAAAATAGAGTTTACAAAGCTGATATGAAGTAAATACATCATCTATTTGAAAAGTACATAAAAAGAGATTTATAAATCTACGACTACCATGAACAAGAGGCAGATGCAACATGAAAGCATGTACATCTTCAATTCCATCTCCCGTCGATCAAAGCAACATCATCAGTCAACATCTGCACGCAAGGTGCAGAAGTGTACTATGAGTACAACCGACCCGTGTACTCAAAAAGTATCAAACCTAACCTTAGGTTGAAAGTAGTGATGAGCTAGAACATGGTCGGGTCCAACACCAATAGCCAACAATAATTCATAACAACATAAAGCATATAAATAAGGAAGTAACTCAGAGATAAATTCTCAGCTTTTTCATAGTTTTCCGAAAATACTTTCGCTTTTCAAGAACATCAGTGAAAACCCAAATCCTTTGCCGAAATAGTCAAAAAAATATGAGATAGTATGAAAACTGTCCTTAGTACAATAAATAACATGTTTCATTTTCTTTCCTGATAGAAAGTATGAAATACCTCTTTATGCTCACATATCAATGTGTGTAAAAAGTCATGAATTACGTGATACATTACATCATGAGGAAAAATACATCTATATGCATATATGTCATCTGTGCATGCCAATGACATGTATTTGAGAAATGAATCATGTACTAACACTCTCAGATTACTCAATCTCCCTGTCTCACACGTTCCACACATCATGCTCAACCACTTAGTATTGTATATCACTAATCTGTCCAAGGGAAAATTCATCTCGGAATATATACATCAGCTGACCATGAGTCACTATTCACACGGTGCACGCCCACACGCCCAGATTAGCCTATTTATTTTGTGTTGGGTCGGTTGGTTCAGGTTCAGAGTGGTCGTGGTGAGAACTGAGACACTTAGTTTCTTAAATTGGTGTAATAGTTGGAAAAGTCAACTGGGAGTTGAATTTTTTGAAAACGACCTCGGAATGTAGATTTTATGGCTTGGATAGCTTCGTTAGGTGATTTTTGACTTAGAAGTGTGTTCGGAATGTGGTTTTGATGTCCAGTGTAGAATTAAGCTTGAATTGGTGAAATTGAGTTTTTGGCGATTTTCCGATCGGTAGAGGAAACTTAGCTATCGGGGTCAAAATGGAATTTCAAAAGTCAAAACAGGTTCGTAGTGTCATTTTGGACGTGTGTGCAAATTTTCAGGTCATTCCGACGTGTTTTGGTTGGTTTCGGCACCATTGGCAGAATTTAGGAACCCAAAAGTTCATAAGCTTGAATTCGATGTGATTTTGGTGTTTTGGCGTTGTTTTGGGTTTTTTGAAGGCTCGACTAAGTTTGAATAAGGTTATGGGACTTTTTTGTGTTTTTGGTTTGGGTCCCAAGGGGCTCGGGATGATTTCGGATAGTCATCGGAGAGATTGAAGTTGGAAAATGCAGGTGAAGAAGCTGCTGGTGCCAGGAAACTAGGGTGGCCGCACCTGCGGAAGGGTAGCCGCAGGTGCGACTCCCCAGGTGCGGGGTGGCTTGCATAGGTGCCAAAAAGGGTCAGGCTGGAGGAAGTCGTAGATGCGAGGCATGGGTCGCACTGCGGAGCCGCAGGTGCGCGTGATTCACCGTAGGTGCTAGTAGCGAGCACTAGTTTCCTTCCTCCGTGTGGAGCCAGAGTTGGGACTTCGAGGTAGCTCTTCAGCGTCCACATCATCTCTTTTCCCATTTCTTGTTTTGTACTTAGTTCCTCGTTCCGAGTCTTGATGTATTTTGATTGTAGGGTTAGTTTGTACTACTCGTAGATGCTCATGACGGTTGACTCCAGGTTTTGGGGTAGTGTATAAACTGTTTTACTCATTTTGTTGCTTAAAACTGCTTAAGCGAAAGAAATTTTTTTTTGTGAAAGATCAGACTAGTTTTGGAAATTATAAAATATTATGTCAGTATGTAATTGTTGGCTAGCCTAGTTCCATGATAGGCACCATCACGGTCTGCTTAGGATTTGGGGTCGTGACAAGTTGGTATCAGAGCCTAGGTTACATAGGACTCAACTGTCATGAGGAGGTTTAGTAGAGTCTTGCGGATCGGTACGAAGACGTCAGTACTTATCTTCGAGAGGCTGCAGAACCCTTAGGAACAATCTCATTTTTCTTGAATTATGTCGTGCCATTTTGTTGATTCTGGAAATCTAAAATTCTGTTGTTTCATTCTCTCACAGATGGTAAAGACTCGCGCTACCGATCAGGGTGACCAGCCACCAGCTAGACCAGCGAGAGGTCGAGGCCGCGGTCGAGGCCATGGTAGAGGTAAGGGACCAGCCCGTGCAACAGTCGGGGAAGTACCAGAGGGTCCACCTACCATTACGGATCAGGTTCCCGCCATAGATACTCCAGCAGGACAGGCTTAGGCACCGACAATGCCTATTGTTATTCCGAGTCTTCAGGAAACCTTGGCTCAGATTTTGACTGTATGTACCACCCTTGCTCAGGTAGTTGCTGCGTCTTCTACTGCTGCTACTTCTCGGGCCGGGCGAGGCAGTCAGACTCCAGCTGCCTGGACACCTGAGCAGGTTACTCAGGGCCTTCAGACACCGGGGGCAGTTCCAGCCCAGCCGATTGCTCCAGTTCAGGACTTCGTGGTTCCAGCTATGCAAGATGATGAGAAACGTAGGCTGGAGATATTTAGTAGGCTTCAGCCTCTGACATTCAGTGGCGCTGAGGGCGAGGATGCCCAGGTTTTTCTGGATAAGTGTTAGAGGATGCTTTACACTATTGGGGATTCTGGACACCAGTTGGGTCTCATTTGCTACTTTTAAGTTTTCTGGGGCTGCTTTTACTTGGTGGGAGTTCTTCAATAGGCGTAGGCCTGTTGGTTCAGCACCCCTCACCTAGCAGGAGTTCTCCACTATCTTCTTGGATAAGTATATTCCCCAGTCTCACAGGGAGGAGTTGCGCAGGAAGTTTGAGCAACTGAGTAAGGGGGAGCTATCAGTGACGTAGTATGAGATGGAGTTTTCAGAGTTGGCTCGTCATGCCATCGAGTTAGTTCCTACCGATAGGAAGCGGATTCCGTCTCATCTAATAAACTTAGATATCAGAGAGGGAACTCTTTGATTTAGTTAATTATTTTAGGAGGTTCGTGGATGGCCTCACTTATCAGCTCCGCTTTTTTTATGATTCGGGAGAGGGTATCATGTTGTACCTTCGAGTAGGTTGTTGATATTGCTCAAGATATTGAGTCGATTCGCCTCCAGGAGCGGGAGAGAGGGAGGACAAGAGGCCTCGTGGATCGGGTGGTTGTAGTGGTTCTCATTCCAGGGGGCAGTTTCAGCATGGTAGAGGCCATTCCTTCAGGACTCCTCAGTCAATCCAACCAGCCTATAGTGGTACATCTTCGGGGCATGGTCCCGCTGTTCTCAGTCGGGCCGTTGTTCATTTGGTGCCCTTCTAGCCAAGAGTGCAGCTCGAGCAACACCAGTTCTGAGTTTTTCTATGCATGATTCTTCTAGTGGCCATTCTGATGCCAATGGTTACTTTCAGTCCCCATCTCCAGCTCTAGGGAATTGTTTTGAGTGCGGAGAGTTTGGGCACATGTGGAGGCAGTGTCCCCGTCGTTTTGGTGGTTCTTCTCAACAGAGGGGCCAAACCTCGATTCTGGCTCCAACTACTCCAGACCCACCCATACAGCTAGGGATGGGGACCAGACTGCCAGGGGCCGCCCTAGAGGGGGAGGTCATGCAGATGGTGGTCAGGATCGTATCTATGCACTTCCAGCAGGCCAGATGCTATGGCCTCCGATGTAGTGATCACATGTATTGTCTCAGTCTGTCGCCGAGATGCTTTGGCTTTATTTGACCCTGATTCTACACATTCCTATGTTTTGTCATATTTTCCCATTTCTTGGATATGCCCCGTCAGTCTCTAGTTACATCGGTTCATGGGTCGACTCCGGTGGGCGATACTATTGTTGTGGACCGTGAGAATCGGTCATGTATGATATCTATTGGGGGTCTGGAGACCCGAGTGGACCTATTGTTACTTAGCATGGTTGATTTTGATTGATATCGGGCATGGATTGTCTATATCCGTTTCGTGCTGTTCTTGATTGTCACGCTAAGACCGTGACCTTAGCTATGCCTGGATTTCTGAGGGTTGAGTGGAGGGGTTCTTCTGAGTATGTGCCTAGCAGGCTGATTTCTTACCTGAAGTTATGGTTGAAAACGGATGTTTATCGTATTTGACTTTTATGAGGGATGTCAGTGGTGAGACTCCCGCTATTGATTCGGTTCCTGTGGTCCGTGATTTTTCGGACGTGTTTCCTGCAGACCTACCAGGCATGCCACCTGACAAGGACATTGATTTTGGTATTGACCTGGTGCCAGGAACTCAGCCTATCTCTATTCCACCTTATTGTATGGCACCAGCGGAGTTGAAGGAATTAAATGAGCAGCTTCAGGAACTCCTTGATAAAGGGTTCATTCAGCCTAGTGTGTCACCTTGGGGTGCTCCAGTGTTGTTTGTGAAGAAGAAGGAAGGTTCTATGATAAAAATTACCAACCTTCAAACATATAACAGTCTACCCATCGATTCCGCATTTGCAGTTAAAATGTCGCATCTGCGACCTTTGCTTTTGTGGATGAAATATCGCATCTTCGAAGCCCATGGAAGCCGGCCCTTCCGCACCTATGGATATCCTCCGCCTCTGTGTATGCGCAGGTGCTCCAACAAACTTTCGTTTCTGCGCCACTCGCTGCTGCCGCTGCTCCATTGTCGCTTCTGCGACCATTGCACCTGCGCAAATCAGCCACAGGTGCGCGGTCACACCAGAACCAACAGTAATGTAACGACCCGGCCGGTCATTGCGTGAGATTAACCCTGTTTCCCCTGTTTCTGCTTTATCAGATGCTTCTTAGCCTATTTATGTTGTGTTGGTTTGGTTGGTTCGGGTTCGAAGTGGTCGTGGTGAGAACTGAGACACTTAGTCTCTTAAATTGGTGTAATAGTTGGAAAAGTCAACTGGGAGTTTACTTATTGGTAAATGACCCCCAAATGTAAATTTTATGTCTCGGATAGCTTCGTTAGGTGACTTAGGAGTGTGTTCAGAATGTGGTTTTGATGTGCAGTGTATAATTAGGCTTGAATTGGCGAAGTTGAGTTTTTGGAGATTTTTCGGTCGGAAGTGGAAAGTAAGCTATCGGGGTCGAAATAAAATTCCGAAAGTTGGAACAGGTTTGTAGTGTCATTTTGGACGTGTGTTAAAATTTTCAGGTCATTCGGACGTGTTTTGGTTGGTTTCAGCACCATTGGCAGAATTTAGGAACCTCAAAGTTCATAAGCTTGAATTCGATGTGATTTTGGTGTTTTTCGTAGTTTTGGGTTTTTTGAAGGATCGAGTAAGTTTGAATAAGGTTATGGGAATTTTTTGTGTTTTTAGTTGGGGTTTCGAGGGGCTCGGGATGATTTCGGATAGTCATCAGAGGGATTGAAGTTGGAAAATGCAGCTGAATAAGCTGCTGGTGCCAGGCATCTGGTGTGGCCTCACCTGCGGAAGGGTAGCCAGAAGTGCGACTCCGCAGATGCAAGGTGTCTTGCGCAGGTACGAAAAGGGGTCAGGCTGGAGGAAGTCGCAGGTGCGAGGCATGGGCTGCACCTGCGGAACTGGAGGTGCGGGTACTTTACCGTAGGTACTGGTACCGAGCGCTAGTTTCCTTACTTAATTTGGAGCCAAAGTTGGGACTTGGAGGTAGCTGTTCACCGTCCACAACATCTCTTTTTCCATTTCTTATTTTGTACTTAGTTCCTCGTTCCGAGTCTTGATGTATTTTGATAGTAGGGTTATTTTGTACTGCTCGTAGATGCTCATGACGGTTGACTCCAGGTTTTGGGGTAGTGTATAAACTGTTTTACTCATTTTGTTGCTTAAAATTGCTTAAGCGAAAGAAATATTTTTTTTTGTGAAAGATCGGACTAGTTTTGGAAATTATGAAATATTATGTCAGTATGTAATTGTTGGCTAACCTAGTTCCATGATAGGTGACATCACGGCCGGCTTATGATTTGGGGTGGTGACATGTAAGAAGCCTAGCCAAAATTCTCAAATATCTCTGAACCTCGTCTGAAACTCACCCGAGCTACTCGGGACCCAGTCCAAATATACCGAGAAGTCCCATAACATAACACGAACCTACTTGATGCCTTAAAACACATATAATAACAACGAAACAACGAATCACACCTCAACTCAAAATCAATGAACTTTGAAACTTCAAACTTCCACAACCGATGTTGAAACCTATCGAATCACGTCTTATTGGACTCAAAGTTTTCACACAAGTCACATTTGACATTACGGAGCTGCTCCAACTTCTGGAATCAGAATCCGATCCCGATATCAGAAAGTCCACTCCCGGTCAAACTTTCCAAAATTTCAATTTTTTACCATTTCAAGCAAAATTATACTACGGACCTTCAAGTCACAATCCGAACGCGCTACTAAGTCAACAATCACCCAACAGAGCTAAAGGAACCATCAAAAATCCAACTTGAGCTCAAATACTAAAATAACAAACTTGGTTAACCCTTTCAAGTTTAAATCTTCTAGTAGAGAATCATTCTTCCAAATCAATTTTGAATAGCCTAAAAACCAAAACCAATGATTCACATAAGTCATAATGCATCATACGGAGCTACTCATGCCCTCAAAGAATCGAGTGAAGTGTAAATGCTCAAAACGATCGGTCGGATCTTTACATCCTCCACCACTTAAACATATGTTCGTACTCGAACGTGCCCAGAGTTATTCCAAAAGCCATCAAATCACCGTGTAACCTTACCATGCACATACCCGGGGTGATTCCACATCACCGTATCCCATATAGGTCTGATAGCACCACATAACTGAAATTCCATTATTCAACCTAGCCCATAAACCATAGAACCAAAATTTTCACATCCAAATTTTTCTATAAGATCAGAATCTCATATCTATACACTGTATAAGTTTGAACAAGCTGTAATCATAATCCAAGATGTAATCACATGATATACCGTATAACTCAAATACTCATAGCGATAATTTCGAATCACAATAGCTGCTCACAATAACCCAATACCAGTAATAAACCTCAAATTTCCGCTATAAAGCCTAAATAGAACCGCACCACGTGTGCATATAACCAATGAATTACAATTCCTTGTAACATAGAAGGGTAACTCACAAATTATTTCAGAACACGAATAAACAACTAAATGGCACATCCCTCAACAATAGTAGTTCAGAGAAAACAAATCCGACCTGGTGCAGAACACACATCCATATTGGGCCTACCAATGAACCCCAAATCAACTCTGGTCACCCACAATAGATAATAACCCTTCGAACAGTGACTAAATCACAGCACATACTATCCTCTGACTAACCTTGGCCACATTTTCACAGTCCACAACCACGAAATAGTCTACTCATGAGAACTCCCAGTCTCCAAATCCATAGAACACAGGAATACCATATTTGATCCCAACTACACCGCCCGAATATCATTCTCCCGTGCCACATAGAAAAATTTGAATATCAATAGTCGATCAACTAGGGGAGTGCCGCAATACCAATGAAGTACCCATAAATCAAAATACATTGTCCTTCTAAAATGTATACTCTCATCAAACCATACCAAATAGTAATATCATTTACCTAGTCATTTGAAGCCGTCTATGTTGTCTAAGGACTCATAACCTTCCCTTCAAAACTGAACTGTGACCTTGCACATGCAAATCCCGATCACACGTAGCACACCACCTCTATCATGCCATTATATGAAATTACGAGAACTTCGTAATCCACTCTGAGTCACAAGCAACTACATACTCAATTAGCCTAGAATCTTCCATTTGATTTCATCCTGAGAAAATCACTATACACCACATGCTCCTCATTCTAGTAGGAAATATACTTCTCAGACCGTAGTAGAAACTATTGAGAACTCTTCGAAGTCCATTTGCACATAACCAAGCTATAAGATCTGAATCTCTCTAAGTTAAAGAAGACACACAGGTCACTAAAACCCTAGAGAATTGCAACGAAACACCTGTAGAGACTCGCCATCTCATAAGTACCCAAAGAACCAATCATCTCCATTACCATACCGATCCAACCTACTACCAAGCTGTCATATTTCTCTGAGTTCCTTTCTAATTACATTCAAATTAATGCTTCTCCTCACCATAATACCACAATCCTCAACCCAAGCTCACCACACAAGACCCTAGCATCAAACCACATTGCCCTAAGGCTCATAAGGCGCTGAATGCTCTCTTAAGCACCCCAAAAGTACCATAACTAAGATACCCACTCTGAAGAGACATTCGGTGAATTTAAAGCTATTAATTTTTCCTTCCTGATACTGAAATGTAGAATCTCTAATGATATAAAAATACTGTGAGTCTCGACACCATCAAATATAACTCCCAGCTTCTAGCCATATACAAATATGCAAAATTCTCAACTGCCACATATAAATTTGGAATTCATTAGAACCATTCTCGAGAGTGATCCTCTGTACTCACATCTCAAACGCACCATCGAAATAGACCGAACGACCTGTATCCCATTAGCACACCAACACATAAAGAAGTAACCCCACCTTAATGCAGCCAAATAAATTCCTACTCCATGCACACTACATCCTTCATGGATAACCACTCAATTATTCCATAATTTCCATATACCCATAGAGTGTAATACAACCCATATCCAGAAATTTCCTTACTCGAGTCATTCTCGAACTTAACCTTTGGAAGTCATAACAAATTCACTAGTATGCCTCAAACTGAACCCAATACAACACATAACCGTGCAATCAACCCGTCGATAGTGGACTCCCCCACTTGGCTCAAAGACAACGATTAAAGCATCTGATAACTTACAATACCCATACTCCGCTACTGTCAAAATATCGCACTGAAATTCAACTAAATCCTTCATAAGCTCATGTAACACAAACCATATAATACCTCAAATCACACTAATATAACCCACCGGTAGAAAAGAAAGCCTCCACTTAACATCATAAAATCACACATCCGTAGATTACCTCGCAAGTCATAACCCACCTGCTTCGCCCTAAACTAACATCTCTTTATACCCTCTTACAGCACAACTACTACGCAATTACTTAATCTTCCTGATTTTGAACTCATCAACAAGACATGTGAATCTAATTCGTTCCACAATTAAACAACATGAATGATCCTTCAATACACTCATTACCTGAGACTATACGTCACATCAAGACAGACATCAAGCACCCGATAGTCCTTTCTACACCTCAAGCAAACCCTTCTTGTCACATTCAACCCATATGAACACATCTCACAGTCACATCATACTCATCACGTAGTCATCCAGCCACAAATTCCACTAATAGGGACACTGTCGGATATATAAATCCAAAAGCACATGATCACATAGTCAACATCTATGTGCTCAAGCTACAATCAAAACCCAGCCTCAAGTCCTCCAGTGTGGCCTGTCGTCCGCATACTGAAATCACATCTCGCACCTCATCCCTAGACTCATAAGCTTTCGATGCACAGTTTATACCGAGCACTCATGTGTGCATACGAATATGTGGAAGGAATTCAAAGGATTACGATTCAAGCCGAATCAATGTCGCACGATAAGGAAAGAAATATGGAAATCATAAATCCTAAATGCCATGTAGCCTCTCGAAGATAGGTATAGACGTCATCATACTGATCTGCAAGACTCTACTAGACACTTGCTCATGACTTGTAGAACCTATGAACCTAGAGCTCTGATACCAATCTGTCACGACCCAAAATTCACTAGTCGTGATGGCACCTAACCCAGCTTGTTAGGTAAGACAACTAATAACTATCCAATTCCAATACTCTTTAATAATACAATTAAACATAAGTAATTATCTGAAACTTATACATTTGCCAAGAACTTGTAGTACAAATCACGAGCTTATAAGAATAGAGTTTACAAAGCTGATATGAAGTAAATACATCATCTGTTAGAACTTCAGAGATTTATTAATCTACGGCTACCATGAATAAGAGGCAACTACAATAGGAACACAGGTACCTCTTTAATTCCAGCTCTTGTCGATCACAACAATATCATCAGTAAACATTTGCACGCAAGGTGCAGAAGTGTAGTTTGAGTACAACCGACCCCATGTACTCAATAAGTAACAAACCTAACCTTAGGTTGAAAGTAGTGACAAGCTGTTACATGGTTGGGTCAAACACCAATAGCCAACAACAATTCATAACAACGTAAAGCATATAAATAAGGAAGTAACTCAAAGATAAATGCTCAGCTTTTTCAGGTGTTCCGAATATAGTTTCGCTTTTCAATAATATCAGTGAAAACCCAAATCCTTTACCGAAATCGTCAAAAAATATGAGATAGTATGAAGACCAAAAATTTTCCAAAAAATCCTTTTTACAATAAATAAGATGTTTCATTTTATTTCCACATAGAAAGTGTGAAATACCTCTCTATGCTCACATAGCAATGTGTGTAAAAATTCATGAATGACGTGATACCATACAACATGAGGAAAAATGAATCTTTATGCCTGTATGTCATGTGTGCATGTCAATGCCATGTATCTAAGAGATGAATCATGTACTCACATTCTCAGAGTACTCAATCTCCCGGTCTCACATGTTCCACTCATCATTCTCAACCACTCAGTACTGTATACGATCAATCCGGCTAGGGAAGATCTATCCTGGAATATATACATCAACTGACCATCAGTCACTCAGTATCGAGGAAGGCCAATCTGGCCCGTGGAGAAGATCCATCTCCAGGTGTATAAATTCTCAACCACTCGGTACTGTATATGGCCCATACGGCTTAAGGAAGATCCATCCCGAAGTATATACATCACTGACCATCAGTCACCAGTAGCGAGGAAGGCCAATCTAGCCCCACGGAGAAGATCCATATACAAGTATATATATGCTTCCGAAAAGATCCATGTCCAGGGAAGATCCATCCCTCAATATAATCAATCGCGCTCACTAGGGGGTGTGTATAGACTCCGGAGGTGCTCCTACAACTCAAGCGCTATCATAAGCCAGATCCAGGCATAAGTTAATATAATATGATATGGCATGCAACCGATCCTATAAGTGTCACTCATAATCAAGTTCTCAGCCTCACTCAGTCATATATCTATCCAGTCTCACTCATGGGCCCACAGTGTCATTGAACTAGCCCGATAACAATGATATGATGTATCAATAAATAACAACTGAGATTGAGATATGATATGAATGCATGAATATGACTGCGTACGAAATATCAATGAAATCAGTGAGATGATAGCAAGAAACGACCACTATGGGTCCCAACAGGATAAAAATATAGCCTAGACATAGTTTCTAACATGTATCATAGCTTAATAGCTCATGTATGTAGAGATTTCATGGTTACAGATAAGATCAGGTAAATACACAGTACCACAGAAATAACAGAGTGACTATTCACACGGTGCACACCCACACGCCCGTCACCTAGCATGTGCGTCACCTCACCATCAATCGCATATCACGTAATTCAGGATTTCATACCCTCAGCACTATGTTTAGAAGGGTTATTAACTTCAAACAAGTCAATTTCAATATCGAGGAAGCCAGGCGATGCTCCAAAAATGCCATCTCACCCGTACCGATCTCTGAATAGCTCAAAACTAGCCAAAAGCAACTCAAATACATCAAATAAAGCCCAAGGAAACAATTCCAAATGATAAATATCAAATCCTTAATCAAGACCCAAAATCGGCCAAAAATCACGCCCGAGCTCGCGCCTCAGAACCCGACAAAACTCACAAAATCTGACAACCCATTCAATTACGAGTCCAACCATAGTAGTTTCACTCAAATCCGACTCCAAATCGTTGTTAAAAACTCAAAAATTAATATTATGAAACTTTAGTCGAAAACCGAGTAGAGAATACTTACCCCAATCCCTGTGATGAAATTTGCTCCAAAAATCGCTCCATTCCGAAGTCCATAACTCAATATGTGATAAAAATGTCGCATCTGCGACTTCTTCTTCTGTGAATGAAATCTCACATCTGCGAAGCCCATGGAGACCTACCCTTCCACACATGTGGATATCCTTCGCCTCTGTGCACGCGCATTTGAGCCAACAAACTTTTGCTTCTACGCCACTCGCCGGTGCTGCAGCTCCACTATCATTTCTGCGACCATCACACCTGCAAAAATCAGCCACATGTGCGATCACACCAGAACCAGCAGTAACATGCCTTATCCAAAATTTTCAAAATACTCCGAAACTCGTCTGAAACTCACCCGAGCAACTCAGGACCCCATCAAAATATACCGACAAGTCTCGCAACATAACACTAACCTACTTGATGCCTTAAAACACACATAATAACATCAAAACCACTAATCACACCTCAACTCGAAATAAATAAAGTTTGAAACTTCAAACTTCCACAACCGATGCTGAAACCTATCAAATCATGTCTGATTGGCCTCAAATATTGCACACAAGTTACATTTGACATTACAGACCTGCTCAAACTTCCCAAATCGGAATCCTACCCCGAAATAAAAAAGTCTACTCCCGGTCAAACGCTCTAAAAGTTTCAATTTTTTTCCATTTCAAGCCAAATTCTACTACGGACCTCTAAATCACAGTCCGGAAGTGATCCTATGTCCAAAATCACCCAACTGAGTTAAAGGAACCATAAAAAAATCCAATCCGAGGTCAAATACTAAAAAGTCAAACTTGGTCAACTCTTTCAAGTTTAAAGCTTCTAGTTGAGAATCATTCTTCCAAATAAATTCCAAATAGACAGAAAACCAAAACAAACGATTCACATAAGTCATAATGCATCACATGGAGCTACTCATTCCCTCAAACAACCGATCGAACAGTAAATGCTCAAAACGATCGGTTGGGTTCTTACATCAAAAGATCATAATTGACAAAATTCAAATTTAGACAACAAGCAAAATGGAAGTTGGAGTAATTGTAGATCAATCAACTACATGCCGATGATTGCTATTATAAATCAGGAAAATACAAGGAAAGAAGAGCATATCCAAGAATTGCATCCAGCTTTCTTTTGTGAACCGGAATCAGAGGCAACCCTTGGGGTTAAATCTCTTAACATATTCTTTTCCTTAATCATTGGTCCGCCAACTGAAGATTTGCAACAACCCTGACGACAACAAGAATTGAAGACCTTCCTATATGAAGAACTGAAGGATAAAAGAAAGATTCACGCAAATCCATATACATGTTTCTACATCTTTCTAGTTCGTAGTCAAACACTCTATTCTTGAGCTTACTAGTGTCACAAAAGATAAGAAGAGTTAAAAAATAGGCAAGAAGTTGTGTCAAGCATTGCGAACCATTAAAACTGAACTTCGTTAGTGGTGAATGAAAGAAAACCAAAACTGTTGTAACTGTTCACATATTGAAGATCTAAGAGAACCCTTGTGACAAAAGGGAACTAGATGTAGGTACCACGACGATACTTGAACCAGTATAAAAACTCTGAGCCTTTAATGTTTCTTTAATTCTGCATATTTATTTTCTGTCAAATTCTAAGTATTAAGAAAAAAGGAGTCGACTAGTACTCACATTAGCCAACTAATTATTAATTAGGCACAATTCACCCCGCCCCTCTTGTGTTTCAATTCGTATTAGAGCAAGGTCACACAAATTTTGCTTAACCCAAGTGAGGAAAAGATCATTGCATCAAACACAATTATTGGAGCACTTTCAAGAAGGAACCTCTCAAGCAAGACCACCTTACTTTAATGGTCAGCACTTTTCACACTGGAAAGTGCATATGGAAACCTACAATAAATCATATGACATTAAAGTCTGACGCATGATTTAAAAGGGAGATCTCCCGTTCCACCAAAGAAGGATAAAAACGGTGAAGTTCAGGTTTCATTTGACCCTTTTGATTTAGATGATTATGCTGATGAAAAAGCTACTATTGTTCAAGTGAATGCCAAGGCAAAAAATCTCATGTACGATGCCATAAGTGGAGAAGAGTATGAGAAGATATCAAGTTGTGAAACTTCAAAACAAATGTGGGACAAATTAGAAGTCACCTATGCAGGTACAAACAAAGTCAAAGAGACAAGAATAAATCTTCTGATTAATGACTATGAACTGTTTCAAATGAAGGAAGGTGAATGAGTCGAAGAAATATTCTCAAGATTCAGCAAAATCATTGGAGACCTGAAATCATTCGAAAGATCTCTAAAAATCGGAGAACTAGTAAGGAAAATCCTCAGAAGCTCACCCCTATGACAACCTAAGGTTAATGTCTTAGAATGTCAAGACCTTGATAAAATCTCATCTACTGAATTTCGAGGAGACCTTATAGCATTTGAAAATACTCATCTAAAAAGACAAGTACCGAAAGAGAAAAACAAAAATGTGGCTTTCAAAGTAACTGCAGTCGAGCCTAAAAATGAAGAAGAAGAAGAAGGAACACAAGAGGAAAACATAGCAATGCTATCTAGGGTAGTATCTAATAAGATTAGAAAAACCAGAGGAGGAAGAAAGGGCAAACACTTAACCAAAAAAGGAAGGTGTCGCGACCAGGAATCCCAA
Organism: Nicotiana knightiana; assembly: GCA_005239525.1. Taxonomy (NCBI): domain Eukaryota; kingdom Viridiplantae; phylum Streptophyta; class Magnoliopsida; order Solanales; family Solanaceae; genus Nicotiana; species Nicotiana knightiana. The sequence goes on from ML425071.1 coordinate 62,074, forward strand.
CCTCGGGGTCGTGATGGCGCCTAACATCCACTTGCTACGAAAAGCCAATATTAGTTACCCTTTTAATAATTTAGCAGTTGAAAACACAATCATAATTATTATTAACGAAGATTAAATCTAAGATATATGAAATAAAACCTTAAAATAACATGGTCTAACTCAAATCCCAGAAGTCTGGTGTCACCAGTACATGAGCAACTACGAGTCTAAAAGTATAGTTTGAAAAACATACAATTTTTCGAATGAGATAAACAGTAGAGATAGGAGATAGAAGGGGACTTCAAGGTCTGGTAACGCCAGTAACTGTACCTCAAGTCTACGAAGAAACTATGATCTGAGCAGATTCACCGCTAAGCACCGTTGCGACCAATACCAGTATCTGCACAACAAGTGCAGAAGTGTAGTATGAGTACAACCAACCCAATGTGCTCCATAAGTGTCGAGCCTAACCTCGACGAGGTAGTGGCCAGGCAATTATAAGACACCTACGTAAAAATCCTGTACAAATATATATACAAACAGCAAAATAACAAGTAGAGCAACAAAATATTAATTGGAAGGGGACATGCGAAAGGGGAAATATCATAAAAATGGCAAGTACGAAATCACAAAATATCACCTTCCCAAATAAGCAACAATATAAACAAGTGAATCACAAATCCGAGAGTCAAAATTGGTAATGAAATAAATATGGCACGGTATCACTCTTCATGTTTTTACTCTCGTCCTCACCATGTGATATTATAAATAAAATGGCATAACATCACCCTTCATGATTTTACTCACCGGCACGACATCACCCTTCGTGCTTTTACTCTCTCAATCTCTCAATATGACGATGAATTCATATAAGGCATGACAACACCCTTCCTCCTTTTCACTCTTCCTCAACAAATCAACAATATAAATCCAAATAATAAATGCAAGGCGGGAACTATTTCACTTCAATTATTGTCACGACACCAAATCCTAAACCGACCGTGATGGCGCTTATCGTGGAACTAGGCTAGCCAATAATCACATAATTACCTTTTCTTCCAAAAATCCCAACTCTTTTTCAAGTGTTTCATAAAGTATATAGAATTACTAAATTCATTAGGCAAAATAAACAGCTAAACAGTCTAAACCATCCCCAAAATCCGGAGTCAAAATGTCATGCACATCTAAGAAATATACCAACAAGTCTACTATTAAAATACAAAACCTCCGAACGAATAACTAGATACAACAAAAGAAGGCAAAACAGAGATGCTGCGGATGCTGAACAACTACCTCTATATCCCGAACTCCGGCTCCGCACGGAATAGATGGCTAACGCTCAGTATCAACACCTGAATCTGCACACAGGGGTGGAGGGAGTAATGTGAGTACGCCAACTCAGTATTAATGAAAATAAATCATGTCTAAGCAGCAAGAAACACATAAAAATCAACATCATCAGTTCACAATATGCACAACCTTTATTTCCAACAATATATACATAGATATATGAAATCAACATGCCTTAAAATCCAACTTTGGAAAAACCCTTTGAAAATGTGTTTTCCAACAATTTCAGAAATAAAAATAACCGAAGGATTTAGTGTAAAATGAAATAAATCATAAGTAGCCCGTCGGGTAAAAGCATGAATCATAAATCGCCCCTCGGGCAGAACATCACTCAGCACCTAACAGCCACTTAGTATCAGCCCGTCAAGCAACCTCACTGTCACGCATGCCTCGGCACTCGGCACTTATCACTCGCACCCAGTAGGTACCTGCGCTCATTGAGGATGTGTACAGACTCCGGAGGGGCTCCTTCAGCCCAAGCGCCAATATCAAGCCACCTCAAGGCGTATCAGATCCTCACAATCAGGCTATCGGCCTCACTCAGTCAGAACCTCTCAAAAGCCCCTCGGGTGTATCAGTAAAACAGGGTACTCGACCCAAAACATTATTTTATATCTCAAAATAGCGTAAATAAGGCTGAGGCCCTCAAGGGGATAGCAGTAAAAGCCCTCAAGGGGTCTAAACAAGTCGGCATGAGGCCCCAAACATGGCTTATAGCCCAAATATAGCAATAGTCTTTGGAACACACTTTAACATATGATTTAGGGTAAAATACGCAACTCAATAGTTGTCGTGGAGAGGACCAAGTCCAATCCAAAAATTAGTGCGCACCACATACTCGTCATCCGACATGTGCGCCATTCTAAAAACAGTGAGAAGTATGAAGTCCGGGGTTTCATACCCTCAGGACAAGATTTATAACCATTACTTACCTCTACCGAGCCACAATAATAATCCGCGATGCTCTTGCCCCTCAAATCGGCTCCCGATTGCTCCGAATCTAACCAACACCAGATTAACATTATCAATATACGCTAAAGGAACAAAACCCAATCAAAAACTATAAATTTATACAAAATTCTCGAAATTTGGCCAAACCCGAGCCCCGGGCCCACTTCTCGAAATTCGATAAAATTTACATCACTAGAATCCTTGTCCTCCCACGATTCTACACATACCAAAACACCAAAATCGGACCACAATTGCCCACTCAAATCACCAAAGTAATTTTCAAAACTTCCTACCATCTTTCCCAACTTTTGTGCTTTAATTTCCTCAAGTTTCAAGCCTAATCCGTCACAAAATAACATAGAAACGAGTTTTTATTGTCCGGGAACTTACCTCCACTGAAGACCTTCAAATTTCCCCTTCAATTTGCTCTCAACCCAGCTCAATCAGCATGCAACAATGGATGAAATGCCAAAATATTCGCGGAGGCACCTATTTATACTGTTTTGCCTAGTTAATCTGCACCTGCGGACAATTCCTCGCACATGTGGTCCTAGGTGCGCACCTGCTAAATCCCACTAACAGTCCAACCTTCGCACCCGCAACTTCGCATGTGCGTCCCATGCTTCGCACATGCGGATTCCTCCTGCCTGGCCTATCTTCGCACCTACGGCGTTGCACCTGCAGCTCCCCATCCGCACTTGCGGCCACACCAGTAGATTGACACCAGCAACTATTTGCTGCAATTTTCCTAAGTTCAAACCTCGGCGAACCATCAGAAATTAATCCCGAGCCCCTCGAGGCCCCAACCAAGAATACCAACACACCCCATAGCATCATTCAAACTGAGTTGAGACTTTGAAACACCAAAAACAACACGAAAACACCAAAATTACATCATATTCAAGCCTATGAACTTTGAAACTTCTAAAGTTCACCAATGATGCCAAAACTAACCAAAACACATCCGATTGACCTGAAATTTTTCACACATATCCAAAAGGACATTACGACCTTTTCTGACTTCCGAAATTCCATTCCGACCCCGATAGCCTATTTTGCACTGCCGACCAAAAATCGCCAAAAACTAACTTTCGCCAATTCAAGCCTAATTCTACATCGGACATCAAAACGTCATTCCAAACACACTCCTAAATCCCAAATCACCTAAAGAAGCTATCTGATCCATAAAATCCGCATTCCGAGGTCGTTTACCAATAAGTCAACTCCCAATTGACATTTTCAACTATTAAGCTAATTTAAGAGACTAAGTGTCACAATTCTCACCACGAAAAGTCGAACCCAAAACAACCGACCCAACACAACATAAATAGTCTAAGCAACATACGATAAAGCAGAAACAGCGAAAACAATGGTAATCTCACGGAAGGGCCGTCCAGGTTGTTACATCCTCCCCCTCTTAAACAAACGTTCGTCCTCGAACGGGCCTACAAACATACCTGGAGTCTCGAATAAGTGAGGATATCTTCTCTGCATATCCCGCTCGGTTTCCCAGGTGGCATCCTCTACCGGCTGTCCTCTCCACTGAACCTTCACTGAAGCTATATCCTTAGATCTCAACTTTCTGACATGACGACCCAAAATAGCCACTAGCTCTACCTCATATGACATATCACCCTCGAGTTGAACCGTGCTGAAGTCCAAAACATGAGACGGGTCACCAACATACTTCCGGAGCATCGAAACATGGAACACCAGATGAATACTCGATAAGATGGGAGGCAAGGAAAGTCTATAAGCCACCTTCCTAATCCTCTGAAGCACCTCAAATGGCCCAATGAACTTGGGACTCAGCTTTCCCCTCTTCCCGAATCTCATAACACCCTTCATGGGTGACACCTTCAGCAACACCTTCTCCCCAACCATGAAAGACACATCCCGGACCTTCCGATCCGCATAGCTCTTCTTCCTAGACTGCGGTGTGCGAAGCCTCTATTGAATCAACTTCGCCTTACCCAATGCATCCTGATCCAAGTTTGTGCCCAATAGCCTAGCCTCGCCCAGCTCAAACCAGCCAACCGGAGATCTGCAAATCTGTACCTCTTACCATATAAAGCCTCATATAGAGCCATCGGATACTCGACTGATAACTATTATTATATGCAAACTCCGCAAGTAGCAGAAACTTGTCCCATGAACCCCCAAAATCAATGACACATCCACGCAACATATCCTCCAAAATCTGAATAGTACGCTCCGAATGCCCGTCGGTCTGTGGATGAAACGTTGTGCTCAACTTGACATGAGTACCCAACTCTCTTTGTACGGCTCTCCAAAACTGAGATGTGAACTGAGTACGTACGTCGAAAATGATACAAAACGGGAACCCCATGCAATCGGACAATCTCCCTAATATAAATCTCAGCTAACCGCTCTGAAGAATAAGTAGTACCAATTGGAATGAAGTGCGCGGACTTGGTCAGCCAATCCACGATAACCCATATAGCATCAAACCTCCTCGAAGTCCGTGGGAGCCCAACTACGAAGTCCATGGTGATCCATTCCCACTTCCACTCCGGAATATCAAATCTCTGAAGCAATCCATCTGGTCTCTGGTGCTCATACTTGACCTGCTGACAGTTAAGACACCGAGCCACAAAATCAACAATATGTTTCTTCATCCGCCTCCACCAATAATGCTGTCGTAGATCCTGATACATCTTCGTGCCACCCGGACTGATGGAATACCGCGAACTATGGGCCTAATCTAGAATCAATCTCGAAGCCCAAACATATTGGGCACGCACGTCCGACCCTGCATCCTCATGACCCCATTATCTCCAATAACCATATCTCTGGCATTACTGCGACGGACCCTGTCTTGAAGAACAAGAAAATGTGGATCATCATACTAGCGTGCTCTAATATGATAATAAAGAGAGGACCTGGAGCTATACAAGCCAATACCCGCGGAGGCGCTGATAGATCCAATCTCACCAACTGACCTGCTAAAGCTTGAACATCAAGTGCTAATGGCCGCTCTGCTACTGGAAGGTAGGATAGACTCCCCAAACTCTCTGCCCTGCGACTCAGGGCATCGGTCACCAGATTGGCCTTCCCTAAATGAAATAAAATAGTAAGCTCATAGTCCTTGAGAAGCTCCAACCGGATCCTCTGACGCAAATTCAGATCGTTCTGCTTAAGTAGATGCTGCAAACTACGGTGATCAGTGAAAATCTCACAATGCACTTCATACAAATAATGTTGCCAAATATTCAAGGCGTGAACAATAGCTGCTAGCTCAAGATCATGCACTGGATAATTCTTCTCGTGCACCTTCAACTGTCTGGACGCGTTGGCAATCACCGAACCATCCTGCATCAAAATCGCTCCAAGGCCAACTGTCGAGGCATCACAGTAAACTGTGTAAGAACCTAAACCCATAGGAAAAATCAATACCAGAGCCGTAGTCAAAGCTAAATTGAGCTTCTGAAAGCTCTCCCTACACTCCTCAGTCTATCTGAACTGAGCACCCTTCTGGGTTAGTCTGGTCATAGGTGCATCAATAAATGAAAATCCCTATATGAAATGGCGGTAGCACCTTGTCAAGCCAATGAAACTGCGAATCTCGGTAGCTGATGACGGTCTAGGACAGCTCTACACCGCCTCTATCTTCATCGGATCAACCTGAATACCCTCACTGGACACCATGTGCCCCAAGAATTCTACTGAGTCAAGCCAGAACTCACGCTTCGAAATTTCACATACAATTTCTTATCCCTCAAGGTCTGAAGCACAACTCTCAAATATTGCTCATGATCCTCCCGAGATCGGGAATACACCAAGATATAATCAATAATCACGATGACGAAAAAAATCCAGATAAGGCCAGAATACACTGTGCATCAAGTGCATAAAGGCTGCTGGGGCGTTGGTCAGCCCAAAGGACATAACCAAAAACTCATAATGACCATATCTAGTCCTAAAACTAGTCTTCGGAATATCTGGCCCCCGAATCTTCAACTGATGATAACCGGAACGCAAGTCAATCTTAGAAAATACACTGGCACCCTACAACTGATCAAATAGGTCATCTATACAAGGCAAGGGATACCGATTCATCACCGTAACTCTGTTCAGCTACCGATAATCAATACAAATACGCATGGACCTATCCTTCGTCTTCACGAACAACACCGGTGCACCCCAAGTTGACACACTAGGCCGAATGAACCCCTTATCTAGGATTTCGTAAAGCTGCTCCTTTAATTCCTTTAGCTCCGCTGGTGACATACGATAAGGTGGAATAGAAATAGGTTGGGTGCCTGGCACTAGGTCAATACCAAAATCAATGTCCCTGTCAGGTGGCATGCCAGGTGGCATGCCCGGTAGGTCTGCAGGAAACACGTCCGAAAAGTCACGAACCACAGGAACCGAATCAATAGCGGGAGTCTTACCACTGACATCCCTCACAAAAGCCAGATAAGATAAACACCCCTTCTCAACCATATGCTGAGCCTTCAGGTAGGAAATCACCCTGCTAGAGATATACTAAGAAGCACCTCTCCACTCAACCCTCAGACATCCTGGCATAGCTAAGGTCACGGTCTTAGCGTGACAATCAAGAACAACATGACACGTAGATAGCCAATCCATGCCCAATATCACATAAAAATAGACTATGTTGAGTAACAATAGGTCCACTCGGGTCTCCAGACCCCCAATAGATATCACACACGACTGATACACACGGTCCACAACAACAGTATCGCCCACCGGAGTTCACACATAAATAGAGGTAACTTAAGACTCAAGGGGCATATCCAGAAAATGGGCAAAATATGAAGAAACATAGGAGTATGTATAACCAGGGTCATATAAAGCTAAAGCATTTCGGCAGTGGACTGAGACAATACCTGTGATCACTGCATTGGAGGCCTTAGCATCTGGCCTAGCTGGAAATGCGTACATACGGGCCTGACCTTCACCTGCTCGACCTGCCCCTCTACGGCGGCCTCTAACTGACTGACTACCACCCCTAGCTACCTGGGTGGGTGTGAAGTAACTGGGGCTGAAGTCGAGGGCTGGCCCATCTGTTGAGAAGAACCACTAGGATGACGTGGACACTACCTCCACATGTGTCCAAACTCTCCGCACTCGAAGAAACTCCCTGGAGCTGGAGATGAGGACTAATAAAAATAACTGGCACCAGAATGGCCACTAGAATAATCCAACATAGAGGAACTCTAAACTGGTGGTGCTCGAGCTGGTCTCTGATCTGGGAGGGCACCGAATGAAAAATATTCTGGATGAGAACCACGAGGACCATGCCCGGAAGATGCACCACTATAAGTTGGGCAGACTAACTAAGGAGTCCTAAATGAACAGCCTCTACCATGATAAAACTGCACCCCGGAAGAAGCACCACTAAAATTGCCCGATCCACGAGGCATAATGTCCTCCCTCTCCTCCAGCTCCTGGCGATGAACCGACTCAATATCTTGAGCAATATCAACAACCTCCTCGAATGTAGCATCTGATACTCTCTCCCAATCATGAAAAGGCAGAGATGATAAGTGAGGCCATCCACGAACCTCCAAACCCTCTGCCTATCAGTAGGGACAAACTCAGTGGCATGACGAGCCAACTCTAAAAACCGCACCTCATACTGCATCACTAATAGCGCCCCCTGGCGCAACTGCTCAAAAAGCCTGCGCTGCTCCTCCCTGCGAGACTACATACTTCTCCATGAAGATAGTGGAGAGCCGATGCTAGGTGAGGGCTGCTGAACCAACAGGCCTATGCCTTTCAAAAGACTCCCACCAAGTGAAAGCAGCCCCAGAGAACTGAAAAGTAGCAAATGAGACCCAACTGGTCACAAAAATCCCAGCAGTACGCAGCATCCTCTAACACGTATCCAGAAAACCCTAGGCATTCTCGCCCTCATCACTAGTGAATGTCGGAGTCTGTAGTATACTAAATCTCTCCAGTCTACGCTGCTCGTCCTCTGGCATAGCCGGAACCATGAAGTTCCGAACTGGAGCAACCGACTGCGCTGGAACCGCCCCCGGTGTCTGCTGGCCCTGAGTAGCCTGCTCAGGTGTCCGGGCAACTAGAGTTTGAATGCCTTCCCCGACCTGAGAAGTTTTGGCAACATCCTAAGCACGGGTGGTACACGCAGTCAAGATATTAGCCTAGGTATCCTGAAGACCTGGAATAACAATAGGCACTACCGGTGCCTGAGCCTGTCCCGCTGGAGTATCTGTGGTGAGAATCTGACCCTGAACAGTAGGGGGATCAACTGGCACTGCCCTGGCTGGCCCTCTACCTCTACCATGGCCTCAACCTCTCGTTGGTCTAGCTGGTGGCTGATCATCCTGATCGGACGTGTTTCCTGCAGAACTGTCGGGCATGCCACCTGACAGGGACATTGATTTTGGTATTGACCTGGTGCCAGGAACCAACCTATTTCTATTCCACCTTATCGTATGGCACCAACGGAGCTAAATGAATTAAAGGAGCAGCTTCAGGAATTCCTAGATAAGGGGTTCATTCGGACTAACGTGTCACCTTGGGGTGAACTAGTGTTGTTCGTGAAGAAGAAAGATGAGTCCATATTCAGTGAAGGTTCAGTGGAGAGGAAAGCTGGTGGAGGATTCAACCTGGGAGACCGAGCGGGAGATGCGGACTAGATATCCTCACTTATTCGAGACTCCAGGTATGTTTCTAGACCCGTTTGAGGATGAACGTTTGTTTAAGAAGGGGATGATGTAACGACCTAGCCGGTCATTCCGTGAGATTACCCCCGTTTCCCCCCATTTATGCTTTATCGTATGTTTCTTAGCCTATTTATGTTGTGTTGGGTCGGTTGGTTCGGGTTCGGAGTGGTTGTGGTGAGAATTGTGACACTTGGTCTCTTAAATTAGCTTAATAGTTAAAAAAGTCAATTGGGAGTTGAATAAATTGTAAAGGACCTCGTAATGCGAATTTTATGGCTCGGATTGCTTCTTTAAGTGATTTAGGACTTATGAGTGTGTTCGGAATGAAGTTTTGATATCCGATGTAGAATTAGGCTTGAATTGGCGAAAGTTAGTTTTGGGCGATTTCCGGTCGGCAGTGGAAAATAGGCTATCGGGGGAGGAATGGAATTTTTGAAGTTGGAACATGTTCATATCGTCATTTTGGATATGTGTGCAAAATTTCAGGTCAACCATATATGTTTTGGTTGGTTTTAGAATCATTGGCGAAATTTAGAAGTTTTAAAGTTCATAGGCTTGAATATTATGTAACTTTTGTGTTTTCGTGTTATTTTTTGTGTTTCGAAGGCTCAACTAAGTTTGAATGATGCTATGGGGTATGTTGGTATGCTTTGTTGGGGCCGCGAGGGGATCGGGATTGATTTCGGATGGTTAGAAGAGGTTTGAACTTTTGAAAATTGTAGCAAATAGCTGCTTGTGTCAATCTACTGGTGTGGCTACAACTGCGAATGGGGAGCCGCAGGTGCGAAGGACCTTGCGCAGGTGCGAAGATAGGGCAGGAAGGAGGAATCCGTAGGTGCGAAGCATGGGACGCACCTGCAAAGCCGCAGGTGCGGAAAGGGTCTTGCGGGTGCGAAGGTTGGACTGTTAGTGGGATTTCGTAGGTGCGCACCTGGGACCACAGGTGCTGGTCCGCAGGTGTGAGGAATTTTCTGCAAGTTCGGATTAATTGGGCAGAACAATATAAATAGTTGCCTCCGCGAATATTTTGGCATTTCATGCATTGTTGCATGCAGATTGAGCTAGGTTGAGAGAAATTGAAAGGGAAATTCGAAGGTCGTCAGTAGAGGTAAGTTCCCTGACCATAAAAACTCAATTCTATGTTATTTTGTGATGGATTAGGCTTGAAACTTGAGGAAATTAAAGTTGAAAAGTAGGGAAAGATGGGAGGAAATTTGGTAAATTCCTGTGGTGATTTGAGCGGGCAATTATGGTCCGATTGTGGTGTTTTGGTATGTGTAGAATCGTGGGAGGACGAGGATTCTAGTGATATAAATTTTACCGAATTCCGAGAAGTGGGCACGGTGCTTGGGTTTTGCCAAATTTTGAGAATTTTGTATAAATTGATAGTTTTCGATTGGGTTTTGTTCCTTTAGCGTATATTGATAATGTTAATCTGGCTTTGGTTAGATTTGGATTGGAATTGGTCCTCTCCGCGGCAACTATTGAGTTGCGTATTTTTCTCTAAATCATATGTTAAATTGTGTTCCAAAGACTATTGCTATATTTGGGCTATAAGCCATGTTTGGGGCCTCGTGCCGACTTGTTTAGACCCCTTGGAGGATTTTACTACTATTTCCTTCATGTTGATTTATGATTTACACTCAGTCATACTGTGTTTAACTATTTTTAAAACTCAGCCTTATTTACACTATTTGGAGATATAAATTGATGTTTAGGTTGAGTACCCCGTTTTACTGATACGCCCGAGGGGATTTTTAGTGGTGCTGACTAAGTGAGGCCGAGGGCCTGATTGTGAGGATATGATACGCCACGAGGTGGCTTGATATTAGCGCTTGGGCTGAAGGAGCCCCTCCGAAGTATGTACACACTCCCAGTGAGCGCATGTACCTACTGAGTGCCGAGTGCCGAGTGCCGAGTGATCGGGAGGCATGAGTGACAGTGAGGTTGCCTGAGGGGATTATACTAAGTGGCTGTGAGGTGCTGAGTGATGTTCTGCCTGAGGGGCGATTTATGATTCATGCTTTTGCCCGAGGGGCTACTTATAATTTATTTCATTTTACACTAAATCATTTGGTTATTTTTATTTCTGAAATTGTTGGAAAACACATTTTTCAAAGGGTTTTTCTAAAGTTGGCTTTTAAGGCATGTTGATTTCATATATATATGTATATACTATTGGAAAGAAAGGTTGTGCATATTGTGAACTGATGATGTTGATTTTTATGTGTTTCTTGAAACTTAGACTTGATTTATTTTCATTAATACTGAGTTGGCGTACTCACATTACTCCCTGTATCCCTGTGAGCAGATTCAGGTGCTGATACTGAGCGTTAGCCATCTATTCTGTGCGGAGCCGGAGTTCCGGATATAAAGGTAGTTTTTTGTAGTCCGCAGCATCTCTATTTTCCCTTCTTTTGTTGTATATAGTTATTCGTTCGGAGGTTTTGTATTATAATAGTAGACTTGTTGGTATATTTCTTAGATGTGCATGACATGTTGACTCCGGATTTTGGGGATGGTTTAGACTGTTTAGCTGTTTATTTTGTCTAATGAATTCAGTAATTCTATATACTTTATGAAATGTTTGAAAAAGAGTTGGGATTTTGGGAAGAAACTGTAATTATGTGATTATTGGCTAGCCTAGTTCCACGATAGGCGCCACCACAGCCGGTTTAGGATTTGGGGTCGTGACAATAATGGAAGTGAAATGTTTTCCCGCCTTGCATTTATTATTTGGATTTATATTGTTGATTTGTTGAGGAAGAGTGAAAAGGACGAAGGGTGTTGTCATTCCTTATCTGTATTCATCGTCATATTGAGAGATTGAGAGAGTAAAAGCACGAGGGGTGATGCCGTGCCGGTGAGTAAAATCATGAAGGGTGATGTCGTGCCATTTTATTTATGATATCACATGGTGAGGACAAGAGTAAAAACATGAAGAGTGATACCATGCCATATTTATTTCATTACCACATTTTATTCTCGGATTTGTGATTAAGTTGGTTATATTGTTTCTTATTTCGGAAGGAGATATTTTGCGATTTTGTACCTGCCGTTTTTATGATATTTCCCCTTTCGAATGTCCCCTCCCAGTTAATATTTTGTTGCTCTACTTGTTATTTTTTTTGTTTGTGTATATATTTATACAGGATTTTTACGTATGTGTCTTGTCATAACCTCGCCACTACCTCGTCGAGGTTAGGCTCGACACTTATGGAGCACATTGGGTCGGTTGTACTCATACTACACTTCTGCACTTCTTGTGCAGATACTGGTATTGGTCCCATTGGTGCTTAGCGGTACGTGTCCTCAGATCATAGTTTCTTCGTAGACTTGAGGTACAGTTACTGGCATTCCCGGACCCTGAAGTCCCCTTCTATATCCTATCTCTACTGTTTATCTCATTCAAACAGTTGTATCTTTTTCAAACTATATTTTTAGACTCGTAGTTGCTCATGTACTGGTGACACCAGACTTCTGGGATTTTGAGTTAGACCATGTTATATTAAGGGTTTATTTAATATATTTTAGCTTTAATCTTCGTTAATAATAATTATTATTATGTTTTCAACTGCTAGATTATTAAAAGGGCAACTAATATTGGCTTTTAGTAGCAAGTGGATGTTAGGCGCCATCACGACCCCGAGGTTGGGATTCCGGGTCGTGACACCTTCCTTTTTTGGTTCATTTTTTTCCCTTTCTTCCTCCTCTGGTTTTTCTCATCTTATTAGATACTACCCTAGATATCATTGCTATGTTTTCCTCTTGTGTTCCTCTTTCTTCTTCATTTTTAGGCTCGACTGCAGTTACTTTGAAAGCCATATTTTTGTTTTTCTCTTCCGGTACTTGTCTGTTTAGATGAGTCTTTTCAAATGCTATAAGGTCTCCTCGAAATTCATTATATGAGATTTTATCAAGGTCTTGTCATTCTAAGATAGTCACCTTAGGTTGTCATAGGGGTAAGCTTCTGAGGATTTTCCTTACTAGTTCTTTGATTTTTAGAGATCTTTCGAATGATTTCAGGTCTCCAATGATTTTGCTGAATCTTGAGAATATTTCTTCGACTCATTCACCTTCCTTCATTTGAAACAGTTCATCATCATTAATCAGATGATTTTTTCTTGTCTCTTTGACTTTGTTTGTACCTTCATAGGTGACTTCTAATTTGTCTCACATTTCTTTTGAAGTTTCACAACTTGACATCTTCTCATACTCTTCTCCACTTATGGAATTGTACATGAGATTTTTTGCCTTAGCATTAACTTGAAGAATAGTAGCTTTTTCATCGGTATAATCATCTAAATCACGAGGGTCAAATGATACCTGAACTTCACCGTTTTTATCCTTCTTTGGTGGAATGGGAGATCTCCCTTTTAGATCATGCGTCAGACTTTAATGTCATATGATTTATTGTAGGTTTCCATACACACTTTCCAGTGTGAAAAGTGCTGGCCATTAAAGTAAGGTGTTCTTACTTGAGAGGTTCCTTCTTGAAAGAGTGCTCCAATAATTGTGTTTGATGCAATGATCTTTTCCTCACTTGCGGTTAAGAAAAATTTGTGAGACCTTACTCTGATACAAATTGAAACACAAGAGGGGAGGGGTGAATTGTGCCTAATTAATAATTAGTTGACTAATGTGAGTACTAGTCGACTCCTTTTTTCTTAACACTTAGAATTTGAAAGAAAATAAATATGCAGAATTAAAGAAACATTAAAAGCTCAGAGTTTTTATACTGGTTCAAGTATTGTCGTGGTACTTACATCCAGTTCCCTTGTGTCATAAGGGTTGTCTTGGACCTTCAATATGTGAACAGTTACAACACTTTTGGTTTTCTTTCATTCACCACTAACGAAGTTCAGTTTTAATGGTTCGCAATGCTTGACACAACTTCTTGCCTATTTTTTATCTCCTCTTATATTTTGTGACACTAGTAAGCTCAACAATAGAGTGTTTGTACTACGAACTATAAAGATGTAGAAACTTGTATATGGAGTTGCGTGAGTCTTTCTTTTATTCTTCAGTTCTTCATATAGGAAGGTCTTCAATTCTTCTTGTCGTCATAATTGTTGCTAATCTTGAGCTGGCGGACCAATGATTAAGGCAAAGAATATGTTAAGAGATTTAACCCCAAGGGTTTCCTCTGATTCCGGTTCACAAAAGAAAGCTGGATGCAATTCTTGGATATGCTCTTCTTTCCTTGTATTTTCCTGATTTATAAGATCAATCATCGGCATGTAGTTGATTGATCTACAATTACTCCAACTTCCATTTTGCTTTTTATCTAAATTTGAATTTTATCAATTATGATCTTTTGATGTAACGACCCGACCGGTCGTTTTGGGCATTTACTCTTCGATCGGTTGTTTGAGGGAGTGAGTAGCTCCATGTGATGCATTATGACTTATGTGAATCGTTGGTTTTGGTTTTCAGGCTATTTGGAAGAATGATTTTCAACTAGAAGCTTTAAACTTGAAAGTGTTGACCAAGTTTGACTTTTTAGTATTTGACCTCGGATTGGATTTTTTATGGTTCCTTTAACTCCATTGGGTGATTTTTGACATAGGAGCACTTCCGGATTGTGATTTGGAGGTCCGTAGTAGAATTTGGCTTGAAATGGCAAAAAATTGAAATTTTTAGAAAGTTTGACCGGGAGTGGACTTTTTAATTTCGGGGTTGGATTTTGATTTCGGAAGTTGGAGAAGGTCTGTAATGTCAAATGTAACTTGTGTACAATATTTGAGGCCAATCAGACATGATTTGATAGGTTTCGGCATCGGTTGTGGAAGTTTATAGTTTCAAACTTCATTGATTTCGAGTTGAGGTGTGATTAGTTGTTTTGATGTTGCTATGTGTGTTTTGAGGCGTAAAGTAGGTCCATGTTATGTTATGAGACTTGTTGGTATATTTTGATGGGGTCCCGAGTTGCTCGGGTGAGTTTCAGACGAGGTTCGGAGCATTTTGAAAATTTTGGATAAGGCTTGTTACTGCTGGTTCTGGTGTGATCGCACATGCGACTGATTTTTGCAGGTGCGATGGTCGCAGAAACGATAGTGGAGCTGCAGCACCGGCGAGTGGCGTAGAAGCAAAAGTTTGTTGGCTCACCTGCGCGTGCATAGAGGCAAAGGATATTCGCAGGTGTGGAAGGGCCGATCTCCATGGGCTTCGCAGATGTGAGATTTCATCCGCAGAAGAAGAAGTCGCAAATGCGACATCTTAACCGCAAATGTGGACTCAAAGGGCAGACTGTTACAAGTTCGAGGGTTGGTCTTTTTTATCACATATTGAGTTATGGACTTTGGAATGGAGCGATTTTTGGAGCAAATTTCATCACAGGAATTGGGATAAGTGTTCTCTACTCGGTTTTGGTTATATTCCGTGAATCTATCTTCCATTTTAGCTTTCAGTTGATTAATTTTAAAGAGGAAATTGGGGGTTTTGTTCTAAAGTTTCGTAATATTAATTTTTGAGTTTTGAACAACGATTTGGAGTCGGATTTGAGTAAAACTACTATGGTTGGACTCGTAATTGAATGGGTTATCAAATTTTGGAAGTTTTGTCGGGTTCTCAGGCGCGAGCTCGGGTGTGATTTTCGGTCGGTTTTGGGTCTTGATTAAGGATTTCGTCTTTATCCTTTGGAATTGTTTCCTTGGGCTTTATCTGACGTGTTTGAGTTTCTTTTGGCTAGTTTTGAGCTATTCAAAGATCGGTACGCGTGAGATGGCACTTTCGGAGCATCACTTGGCTTCCTCGATATTGGAATTGGATTGTTTGAAGTTAGTAACTATTATAAACATAGTGTTGAGGGTATGCAATCATGAATTATGTGATATGCAATTGATGGTGAGGTGACGCAGATGCTAGGTGACGGGCGTGTGGGTGTGCACCGTGTGAATAGTGACTCCGTTATTTCTGTGGTACTGTGTATTTACCTGATCTTATCTATAACCATGAAATCTCTACATACTTGAGCTATTGAGCTATGATACATGTTAGAAACTATGTCTAGGCTATATGTTTATCCTATTGAGACCCATAGTGGTCGTTTCTTGCTACCATCTCACCGATTTCATTGATATTTCGTACTCAGTCATATTCATGCATTCATATCTTATCTCAGTCTCAGTTGTTATTTATTGATACATCATATCATTGTTGTCGGGCTAGTTCCATGACATTCTGGGCCCGTGGGTGAGACTGAAGAGATATATGACAGAGTGATTGATTATATTGATAAGTGAGGTCATCCACGAACCTCCTAACCCTTCCTCTCTACCCGCTCCTGGTGGCGAACCGACTCAATATCTCGAGCAATATCAACAACCTGCTCGAAGGTAGCACCTAATACTGTCTCCCGAGCCATGAAAATGGCAGAGCTGATAAGTGAGTCCATCTACGACCCTCCTAATCCTCTCCCTATCAGTAAGGACCAACTCTGTGGCATGACGAGCTAACTCCGAAAACCGCATCTCGTACTGCGTCACTTATAGCTCCTCCTGGCGCAGCTGCTCAAAACGCCTGCGCTGCTCCTCCCTGTGAGACTGGGATACATACTTCTCCAAGAAGATAGTGGAGAACTGCTTCCAGGTGAGGGGTGCTGAACCAACAGGCCTACACCTCTCAAAAGATTCCCACCAAGTGAAAGCAGCACCAGAGAACTGAAAAGTAGCAAATGAGACCGCATTGGTCTCCAAAATCCCAGCAGTACGCATCATCCTCTAACACTTACCCAGAAAACCCTGGGCATCCTCGCCCTCAGCACTACTGAATGTCGGAGGCTGTAGTATACTAAATCTCTCCAGTTTACGCTGCTCATTCTCTGGCATAGCCGGAACCATGAAGTCCCGAACTGGAGCAACCGGCTGGCTGGAACCTCCCCCGGTGTCTCCTGGCCCTGAGTAGCCTGCTTAGGTGTCCGGGTAACTGGAGTCTGACTGCCTCCTCTGGCCTAAGAAGTGGCGGCAACTACCTGAGCAAGGGTGGTACACACAGTCAAGATCTGAGCCAAGGTCTCCTGAAGACTTGGAATAACAATAGGCACTACCGTTGCCTGAGCCTGTCCCGCTAGAGTATCAGTGGTGGGAATCTGACCCTGAACAGTAGGGGGATCAATTGGCACTGCCCTCGCTGCTGCACCGGCTGGCCCTCTACCTCTACCACGGCCTCGAACTCTCGTTGGTCTAGCTGGTGGCTGACCATCTTGATCGGTAGCGCGAGTCCTCACCATATGTGAGAGAAGGAAACTACAGAAGTTTAGATTTCCAGAATCAACAAAATGGCACGATAAAATTCAAGAAAAATGAGATTATTCCTAATAGTTCCGCAGCCTCTCGAAGATAAGTACAGACGTCTCCGTACCTATCCGCAAGACTCTACCAAACCTACTCATGACCATTGAGTCCTATGTAACCTAGGTTCTGATACCAACTTGTCACGACCCCAAATCCTAAACCGTCCGTGATGGCGCCTATCCTGAACTAGGATAGCCAATAATCACATAATTATAGTTTCTTCCGAAAACCACAACTCTTTTTCAAATATTTCATAAAGTATATAGAATTACTAAATTCATTAGACAAAATAAACAGCTAAACAGTCTAAACCATCCCCAAAATCCGGAGTCAACATGTCATGAGCATCTAAGAAATATACCAAATAGTCTACTATATAATACAATCCGAACGAATAACTAGATACAACAAAGGAAGGGAAAACAGAGATGTTGCGGACGCTGAGCAACTACCTCTATATCCCGAACTCCGGCTCCGCACGGAATAGATGGCTAGCGCTCAGTATCAGCACCTGAATCTACACACGGGGGTGCAGGGAGTAATGTGAGTACGCCAACTCAGTAGTAATGAAAATAAATCAAGTCTAAGCGGCAAGAAATACATAAAAATCAACACCATCAGTTCACAATATGCACAACCTTTCTTTCCAACAATATATACATAGATATATAAAATCAACACGGCTTAAAAGCCAACTTCAGAAAAACCCTTTGAAAAATATGTTTTCCAACATTTTCAGAAATAAAAATAACTGAAGGATTTAGTGTAAAATGAAATAAATCATAAGTAGCCCCTCAGGCAAAAGCATGAATCATCAATCGCCCCTCGGGCAGCACATCACTCAGTAACCTCACCACCACTCAGTATCAGCCCCTCCGACAATCTCACGGTCACTCATGCCTCCCAATCACTCATCACTCGACACTCAGTAAGTACCTGCGCTCACTGGGGGTGTGTACAGACTCCAGAGGGGCTCCTTTAGCCCTAGCGCTAATATCAAGCCACCTCGTGGCGTATCATATCCTCACAATCAGGCCCTCGGCCTCATGCAGTCATAACCTCTCAAAAGCCCCTCGGGCATATCAGTAAAATGGGGTACTCGACCCAAAACATCATTTTATATCTCAAAATAATGTAAATAAGGCTGAGTTTCGAAAACATTTAAGCACAATATGACTTAGTGTAAATCATAAATCAACAGTAAGGAAATATCAGTAAAAGCCCCCAAGGGGTCTAAACAAGTTGGCACGAGGCCCCAAACATGGTTTATAGCCCAAATATAGCAATAGTCTTTGGAACACAATTTAACATATGATTTAGAGTAAAATACCCAACTCAATAATTGCCGCGGAGAGGACCAAGTCCAATCAAAAAATCAGTGCGCGCCACATACTCGTCATCCGACGTGTGGGCCATTCTAAAAACAGTGAGAAATATAAAGTCCGGGGTTTCATACCCTCAGGACAAGTTTATAACCATTACTTACCTCTACCGGGCCACAATACTAATCCGCGATGCTCTTGCCCCTATAATCGGCTCCCGATTGCTCCGAATCTAACCAAAACCAGATTAACATTATCAATATACACTAAAGGAGCAAAACCCAATCGAAAACTATCAATTTATACAAAATTCTCGAAATTTAGCAAAACATGAGCCATGGGCCTACGTCTCGGAATTCGATAAACTTTACATCACTAGAATCCTCGTCCTCCAATGATTCTACACATACCAAGAACACCACAATCGGACCACAATTGCCCGCTCAAATCACCAAAGGAATTTTCCAAACTTCCTCCCATCTTTCCCAACTTTTCTACTTTAATTTCCTCAAGTTTCAAGCCTAATCCGTCACAAAAAAACATAGAAATGAGTTTTTATGGTCTGGGAACTTACCTCCACTGACGACCTTCGAATTTACCTTTCAATTTCTCTCAACCTAGCTCAATCTGCATGCAACAATGCATGAAATGCCAAAATATTCGCGGAGGCAATTATTTATACTGTTCTGCCCAGTTAATCCGCAGTTGTGGACAATTCCTCGAGCCTGCGGATTCGCACCTGCAGTCCCAGGTGCGCACCTGTGAAATCACACTAAAAGTCCAACCTTCGCACCTGCGAGACCCTCTCCGCACCTGCGGCTTCATAGGTGCATCCCATGCTTCGCACCTGTGGCGTCACACCTGCGGCTCCCCATCCGCAGGTGCGGCCCCACCAATAGATTGACACCAGCATCTATTTGCTGCAATTTTCCTAAGTTCAAACCTCCGCTAACCATCCGAAATCAATCCCGAGCCCCTCGGTGCCCCAACCAAACATACCAACACACCCCATAGCATCATTAAAACTTAGTCGGTCCTTCGAAACACAAAAAAAACACGAAAACACCAAAGTTACAACAAATTCAAGCCTATGAACTTTGAAACTTCTAAATTTCGCAAATGATGCCGAAACAAACCAAAACACATCCGATTGACATGAAATTTTTCACACATATCCAAAATGACATTACAAACCTGTTCCATCTTCCGAAATTCCATTCCGACCTCGATAGCCTATTTTCCACTGCCGACCGGAAATCGCCAAAAACTAACTTTCGCCAATTCAAGTCTAATACTACACCGGACATCAAAAATTCATTCTGAACACACTCCTAAGTGCCAAATCACCTAACAGAGCCATCCGAGCCATAAATCCATATTCCGAGGTCGTTTACCAATAAGTCAACTCCCAGTTAACTTTTTCAACTATTAAGCTAATTTAAGAGACAAAGTGTCTCAATTCTCACCACGACCACTCCGAACCCGAACCAACCGACCCAACACAACATAAATAGGCTAAGTAACATACGATAAAGCAGAAACGGGGGAAATGGGTGTAGTCTCACGGACCGATTGGCCGGGTCGTTACAATTATATAGCCATGATAACAAACCAAAGTTTCAAAATTCCCAACATCTTCAAAATAAAAAATAAATATGAGCGAATAATTAAAAATAATAATCTAACCTAAGCATTGAGAACAAAGTCAAATAAACAACTTAGAACAAAGAAACAATTCCCACCCGCATGCTTTAATCCAATAATAACGCATATGTACTCGTCACCTCACATACACATCATTTTTACACATAGTTCACATAGAAAATAAACTAACATGTCCTCCACCTCTTAGCATGAAAATCAAGAATAGCGTGCTATGGTGACAACCAATCTATGTCCAAAATTACATCAAAATCTACCATATTGAGAAACAAAAGAACAAACCTAGTCTCATAACCCCAGATAGTGACCAACAAGAATGATATACACGGTCTACCACAATGGAATCCCAATTAAGAGAAAACACATAAACAAGGTCACTCAAAGAATCACACAACATATCCAAATATGAGGAAAAATATGATGACAGAAACGAATAAGTGGAATCGAGATCAAATAAAATTGATTCATCCCCATAACAGACCGGAACAATACCTGTAATAACAGAATCTGATGCAACGGCCTCAACCCTACCAAAAAAAGCACAACAACAGGCTTGGACTCCCCTTTAGCATGACCTGTACTCGTGTGTCCTCCACCTATAGCTAGCTGTGCAGGTGGAGTAGCAACTGGAGCAGAAACAATAGAATGAGCACCATGCGGAGGTCCACCACTCCGAAGCCCTAGGACAATCTCTCACCATGCCTAGTATCACCATATTCAATATAATCCTTGTGCGGGTCCGTCTCCCAGTATTGAGTCTGACCCGGGAGGTTAGAATAACTGTTATAGAAACCGTGCAGGAGGTTCACTAGAAGATGGCTGTCAAAAATGGGTGCTCTAACGTCCCTTAATAGCTGGAGCATTGCTAGTAACATAGAGTGCAAAATGAACTGGTCGACTGATAAAGCCCCTGCCATGACGAGCTAAAACTGCTGAACAGGAACCACTAAATATTCCAAAATCTTGAGTCCTCTTGGTCTCCCTATCCCCTATCTCATGGTATCGGATATGCTCGAACCTCCTGGAGATCTCCACAACCTGCTGAAATGGAGTATCAGTCTCCAACTCCCGTGACATCCCAAATCGGAGACCATAACCAAGTCCCTTAATAAAAAATACGGACTCTCTCCCAAAAATTTAAACCAAAGCTGGTACATGACGAGATAACTCACTGAACCTCATAGCATACTCGGACACAGTCATAGTCCCATGGTGCAACTGCTCGAACTCGGTGCGCATCGCATCCCGTAGGGTCTGTGGGACGAAATCCCTCAAGAAGAGATCAGTGAACTGAGGCCAAGTAAGTGGCACTGCATCAGCTGGCCTACTCTCCTCATAAGCCCGCCACCATCTATATGACGTCTCTGTCAGCTGCAAAGTAGAAAGGTTGACTCCACTCAACTTCAATATGCCCATAGTGCATAGAATGCTGTGAAACTAGTATAGAAAATCCTCTGAATCCTTAGAAGGTGTGCCACTGCAAGTGCGAGGATAATACTTCTTGAACCTGTCTAACCTTTTCTGCTCCTCTTTTGACGCCACTAGCCTGACCTCAAGTTAAACCGCAATTATGGGATGCATCGGCATAACACTTGGAGCCTGATCAACATGAGCCCACTCCTCTGGAGTATGGGAGAAGGGAGTCTAGGTTCCTCCCCTAGCTCCAGAAGTAGTTAGTGCAACTGGAATCAATCCCACTTGAGCTAAGGTACCAAATATGCTAAAAAAATGACAGTATAAACAAGAGCCTCAGGTGCCTGCTCCCCAACAGGAGCTACTGGTGGCTCCTCAGTCGCGGACCTAGAACGGACTCTCACCACAACACGTGCTTCGCCTCTGACTTGGCCTTTGCCCCAACATCTAGCAACATCGACACCGGGGACAATATCATCAGTAGCTGAAGTTTGTATCCTCACCATATATGAGGAATAGAAAGACAAAGGCTCAAATTCCGAAATCAATAAATCTGCACGATAAGGAATGAAAGAAGTGAAATCTCCTATAGTTATGTAGGCTCCCGAAGATAAGTACAGACATCTCCATACCTATCTACAAGCCTCTACTAAACATTCTTGTGACTTGTAGAACCTATGATCCTAGAGCTCTGGTACAAACTTTTCACGACCCAAAATCACACCTTAAGGATCATGATGGAACATAGTTCCTAAGACTAGGTAAGCGTATCATATAATACGAACAACGTAAAATGCCAATTCAAATAATAAGAAAACTGAAGAGTGCCATAACATAACCAAAAACTAAATACAGTAGTCATACATCCCAAAACCGGGTAATCCGGAGTCATAAGCTCTACCAAGACTTCACTAGAAATCTCAAATACAACATTGTTTTGGAATACAATAAAATGTAGAAAGGAAAAACAGTAGAAGGGGACTCTAAGGCCTACGAGCGGAATGACATGTATACCTTAAAGTCTCCAGCACCTTGGGATCAACCCAGTACCGTCTGGCATGCTAAGAGTACCTGGATCTACAAAAAAATATGCTGAAGCGTAAGATGAGTATACCATAATTGGTACCCAGTAGGTATCAAGACTAACCTCGGTAGAGTAGTGACTAGGTTCATGTCGAGACACTCACTACTCAATAACCTATGAAAATATCATTATAAAACTAACGTGAAGAGAAAAAACAAGATGAATAGCCACAAATATTAGAGAAAGTGATAGCACGGTAAATTAATCCAAACTTGTATAACACAAGGTGAAAACAGTTAAGGAAGACAATGATATCACCAAATCAACAACCATTCCAACACAAGGATACCATCAAGAATCACCCTGAAACACCACATAGCATAATCACAATAACCCTTATGACATTATGTGAACTTCACATTTAAAACATTTCCCCTAAATAGCTCAATGTACATAAGCCCCCTTATCTTGATGCGTGTGCATCACAATGAAATATTTCCCCTTACTTGCAACACGCTCATAATCCCCCCTTATCTTGCCACATGTGTATCAATATACACATAACCCTTATGTCGTCGCATGCGCATCCCAATCACAACAAAACAATAACAATCTCCCACATCACATGCACACATGTGCCAGAACATCACCACAATAACAATATAAATGCCACAACAAGATATAACCCATAGCTCAACAACAATATTTACAACAATCATAACAATAATATAAGGGTGAGGGGAGTGAACAACAAAATAAAAACATGTTTCATATAACAAACAACTCCAATTCAAGGAATAATAATAACCAAAGGTCTAATCCTGTCACAACCAACACATACGCTCGTGCACAAACTCGACACCTTATGTCACATTGTTTCACATAGCAGAATTAATGCAAAATAAACCAATCATAAGGGAAAGTACCCCCACATAAATTTAGGCAAAATACTTACCTCAAATAAGCTAAGTCAATATTCTAAGAAACCCTTCCCACAGAAATCAACCTCCAGACGGCTCAAATATCGCCACAAAAGAAAATTAGTAATATCAATAAAATCCAAAAGAAACAAGCCCAAACGATAAAGCTATGATCTTGGCTAAATTATGCAAATTCAACCCTGGGCCCATACCTCGAAACCCAACAAAACTCACAAATGTCGAACATCCATTCTAACATGAGTTCAAATATATGTGTTTCATCCAATTCCGACCTCAAATCGACTTTCAAATCATCAACTTTTAGTTTCAAAAAGTTTTTACTAAAATACCCATTTTTCGATTTGATTCATCAAACAATCGGTAAATTCAATTCTAGAATCATGAAATACAAATAAAATCGAGTAAACAATTTCATACCCCAATCTAAATCGTAAAAATCCCCTCCAAAATTGCCCAAATCCAACCTATATTACTCAGATGTGTTAGAATAAAAAAATGTTACATCCCGTACTTTAATATTAGGATAAGTCGTAGTAATCCATATGAGCTTGAAGGGATTAAGACTATTCATGAGGTTATAAAGGATTTGCGACTATGTCATTGTAAGACCCTGTAAGTTTAACAACCTGGATACCGTTATATATATTGATATAGTATTTTGAGTGGAATTGTCACAACCCCAATCTAAATTGGTCGTGATGGCGCCTATCGTGGTACTAGGCTAGCCAAATTTACTGAAAATATCATAAGGTTCCCATTTGATACATAAATTATCCTATGTTTTATAATAGTTTCCACTTTTAAATATTTCAAACAATAAAAATGATCAGAACGTCTAAACACAGCCCCAACATCTGGAGTCAATCGTCATGAGCATCTAAGAAGTGATACAGTCTAATACGAATTCTCTACTGCAATAAGTCTGGTAAGTAAAGTAAAATGACAGAGTAGGAAGGAGAAAGATTAGGCTGAGGACGCCGAGCAGCTACCTCGCAATCTCCGAACAATGCTCCAAATGGGCAAGCTCAACTATCGCTCTGCCCCGGTACCTGAATCTGCACACAAGGTGCAGGGAGTAACGTGAGTATGCCAACTCAGTAAGTAACAACCATAACTAAGGACTTGAGTGTAGTGACGAGCATATTTAAAGATCATGTAAAAACCATATAATAAGCAACAGTAGAAGTGATTATACTGATGTCAGGAATCTACATTCCGAAGATTTCATAAAAACTCCAGTTTTCCATTTTATAATTCGTATAAACATTGTTCAACATTATTCAATTGAGGCTCAGTGCAAAGATGAGTGAAAACAGTAATTTTGAAAAATATCAGGCACTCGGGCATGGTGTCATTCACAATAAAGCCTCTCGGGCAAGCCACTCAGTCACTAGAGACTTTACTCTCATAGGTCAATGCTCACACTCAGCATTCCCACTCAACAGGTACCATATACGTATATATATAACCACTGCGGCGTGCAGCCCGATCCATATAATATCTGCTGTGGCGTGCAACCTGATCCATATCATATTTGTTGCGGCGTGCAGCCCGATCAATATATTATATGCTGCGGCGTGCAGCCCGATCCATAATAGTCGACTGTGCTCACTGGGGGTGTACAAACTCCAGGAGGGGCTCCTACAG
The DNA here is from genome assembly GCA_005239525.1 of Nicotiana knightiana. Classification (NCBI taxonomy): domain Eukaryota; kingdom Viridiplantae; phylum Streptophyta; class Magnoliopsida; order Solanales; family Solanaceae; genus Nicotiana; species Nicotiana knightiana. The sequence goes on from ML425071.1 coordinate 87,334, forward strand.
CCCAAGCGCTATATTGCTGTGCCGTGGAGCCCGATCCAATATATATATATTGCTGCGGCGTGAAGCCCGATCCATATAATATATTGCTGCGGCGTGCATCCCGATCCATATAATACATATTGCTGCGGCGTGAATCCGGTCCATATAATATATATTGATGCGGCGTGCAATCCGGTCCATATAATATCCTCACTACTCGGCTCTCGGCCTCACACAGTCATCCTCACAAGCCACTCGGGCGACTCATCTCAACTCACGAGACTCAGCCCCAAGTACCTCTCAGCATTCTAAAACAGTGTGATAACAGTGATAACATCAACAGGTATAAAACATGACTGAGTTCATAAATTTCTATCACAAATAGTGTGAGAATAGTGGAAAAATACCCCTGAGGATTTAACATTCGACACAAGGCCCCAAACATGGCATACAACCCAATAATATAATGTAAGCTTCAAAATTACAGGATATTATACAATTTCAAATCAAGTATGCGACTTAAAGTCGCTACGGGATGGACCAAGTCACAAATCCCTATCGGTGCACGCCCACATGCTCGTCACCTAGAATGTGCGTCACCTTATTTATCAAAACAATATGAAATACCAGGGTTTCATACCCTCTAGACTAAATTTACAATCATTACTTACCTCAAACCGGCCCGAAAACGACTCCACAATGCTCTTGCCCCTCGAATCGGCTCCCAAATGCTACGAGTTTGTCAAAATCAGATTAATAACATCAAAACATGCTAAGAAGACGAAACCTATTCAAAAATTATCACAATTGGGCACAAATCCCGAAGTTGGCCCAACCCGGCCCCCGGGCCCACGTCTCAGAATTCGATATAAATCACAAAACTAGAATCCTTATTCCCTCACGAGCCTATGCATACCAAGAGCATCAAAATACGACCTCAAATGCCCACTCAAATCATCAAAAGAAATTCTGAAACTTTCTTCCCTTTTCCCTCAATTTACATAGTGATTTTTCCCTAAATTTCACCCTATTTCAATCCAAAAATCATATGGAAACGAGTTTTAGGTTAAAATATCTTACCTCAACAAAGTCATCTTGATTTCCTCCTTCAAAATCCTCTCCCAAAGCTTAATCCCAGATGAAAATATTGAAGAAAGGGCTAAATATCTCGAAGGCTGGTATTTATACTTTCTGCCCAGTGAAACCGCACCTGCAGTCATTTCTCTACACCTGCAAACCTGCACATGCGGTCCCAAGTGCGCACCTGCGAACCCGCACATGCGGTCCCAGGTGCGCACCTGCGGAGAGTTACATAGAAGCCCAGCCTCCGCACCTGCGCTCAAAATTACGCATCTACGGCTTCGTAGGTGTGGTGAAAACCTCGCACCTGCGTAACTCCTTCAACCCACAATCATCCGCACCTGCGACGAGTCGTCCGCTTCTGCGGGCCCGCATCTGCGGTCCCCTATCCGATGGCTATTTGAAATCAACCCGGGCCCCTCTGGACCCCAACCAAAAATACAAACAAGTCATAAATGATCACCCAGACTTAGACGAACCCTTGGAACACCCAAAATAACATTGAAACACCGCTTTAACTCATGATTCAAGCCTAAATCATCAAATTTCTGATAATCGCCAATGATGCCGAAACTAACCAAAAGTAATCTGATTAACCTGTAAATTTACACACATCCAAAATGATACTACGAACCTGTTCCAACTTCCTGAATTCCATTCCACCCCGATAGCTAATTTTCCACTGCCGATAGGAAATCGCCAAAAACTCAATTCCGCCTATTCAAGCCTAATTCTACACCGGACATCAAAACCACATTCCGAACACACTCATAAGTCCCAAATCACCTAAAAAAATTATCCGAACCATAAAATCTACATTCCTAGGTCGTTTATCAAAAAGTCAACTTCCGGTTGACTTTTCCACTATTGAACCAAGTTAAGAGACTAAGTGTCTTATTTATCTCCAAAAATTGCTCCGAACCCGAGCTAACCAATCTAACACAACAGAATGAAGCTAAACAACATATAATGAAGCATAAATGGGGGAAACCGGGCTATTACTCTCGGAACGACCGGCTGGGTCGCTACATCCTCCCCACTTAAACATACGTTCGTCCTCGAACGTGCCAGGAATTGTTCTCCAACACCTTCAAACTGCTGCGTAGCCGCACCATGCACATACCCGGGGGTGATCCCATGTCACCCTATCCCATAAAGGTCTGATAGCACCACACAGTTAAAAATTTCGAAATCCAACCTGACCCATAAACCTTAGAACAAAATTTCCACTTCTGAAATAACTTACAAGATCAAAATTTCACAACTGTAAACTGAATAAGTCTAAACACTTTGTATCAAGCCATATTTGTAACGCAAGATGCAATCTCACAATATACCGCATGATTCAAACACTCGTGGCGATAACTCCTAATCACAATAGTTGCTCAAAATAACCCATTACCGGTACATAACCTCTTATCAAGAAATGCCTCGCTCTAACATATTCATATACTGCCGACGATGAAAGAAACATGTAGAAACTAGCAACCATTCGTCCGATCAGTCAGACATGAAGCTCCCCCTTCCCAAACAGGAATTATAGCAGATTTCTAAGTCGACTCCCGATATTTATCCTTCCAACTATACAATAGTCAATTCTGACAGTACTTATTCTAGGTCCAACGACCTCTTCTCATCCAACACGACCACTCTGATGACATGACACATCAATACAATTCAAAGCCATAACCTGTGCAACTCGTGCACTTAATAGCAACCTCATAATGTAATCAAATTATATAAAAGATTCACACGAGAGGACCATCCCGCCATGCTCAACAAGTACAATCACAACACCACGCCAAGAGCCTGGTACACATTGTAAAACCAAAACACGCGAATCCGACACCAAGGATCATACCTGTACTTAACGTCGCGACAAAGCGTGATCCCATCTAATTGCTGGTCCACATGACATACTCCAAGCCACCTTGATCAAAATAAATAACCATGCAAAATTCGACATCAAGTACTCAAAGTGCATTGCCATAACCATGGGGGAATCAGACGATACCATGCCACACGAATCAGAAAGGACATAACTAATACGCCTCAATCCCGCAATACCCAATTACTTACCTTACTTAAATCCCTCTATAAATATCAAATAAATCCGTACCATATGTGCATATAACCAATAATCACCATTACTCGCAACACCGAAGATCACTCCAGAACACGAATAAACTCAATGATGGTCAAATGGTGCATCCCTCAACAATAGCAATTCGGAGTAAACAATTCTGACCCTGTGCAGAACACACACCCATACTGGCCAACTAATAACCCTAAATCAACTCTGGTCACTCATAACAGATAGATAACTCTCTGAAGGTTCACAATGGCTGAATCATGGCATTTACTAACATCTCACTAGCTTTGCCCGCATCTTCACAGTTCACTACCACAAAATAACCTGTTTACGAGAACTCTCAGTCTAGAAGCCCATAAAGAGCACAAACATATTTGATCCCAACTTCACCGCTCGAATATCTAACACATCCCTAATACTCGATCATCCCACGAGGGATACCCCTATAAATCTTCTGTGTCTCCAAGTAACCTTGAATATCAGTAGTCGATCCAACAAGAGAGCGTCGCAATACCAATGAAGAACCCTTATTTCCATACATATCCCTTTCTGAAATGTATACCCTGATCAAGCCACCCAATAGTGATATCATCTACCTAGTCATCTGAAAGTGCCAATGCTCCCTAAGAATTTTTACCTCCCTTCCAGAACTGAACCGTGAGCTCGTACATCCAAATCTCGACTCTACACAATGTACTGCATACACCATGCCATCCTATGATAAATATGGGAACTTCATAACCCCTTCCTATCCACAAGCAACTACATACCCAACTAGCCAAGAACTTTCCATTTGACAACATTTAAAAGCAAATACACTATACATCACCTGCACCTCACGCCAGTAGAAAATATACATCTCTAACCGTGGTAGAAAACTATTCGGAACTATCTGAATCCCATTTGTACAACACCAAACTGTCAGGACTGAATCCTTCTAACTCAACCAAGCTACGCAGGCCACCAAAAATCCAAAAGCATTTCTAAGAAATACCTGTAAAAACTCATTACGTCATGAACACCCAAAGAACTAATCATATCTCTTACCATGCCAATCCGACCTACTACCAAGTTGTCCTATTTATCCAAGTTCCTTCTAAATTACCTTCGAATTGATGCTTCTCCTTGCCATAATACCGCAATTCTCAACCTAGACTCACCACACCCGACCCAAGCATAAAACTATACCGTCTGAGGCTCATTAGCCGCTGAATACTCTCTTAAATATCCCCAAAAGTACCACATTCAAAATACTTACCCTGAACAGACTTCATGCGAATCTAAAGCCATTACCTTCACCTTCTTGATACTGATATGTAGAATCCATGATAAGGTAGAATGCCACAAGTCTTGACACCCTCCAACATAAATCTCAGTCCTATCCCAAAACACACCTTAAAGATTCCCAATTGCTATATTTAACCTTGAATCCGTTAGATCCATTCTCGAGAGTCATCCACTCTACACAAATCTAGATTACACCGATCAAGCAAATAGAATGACCTGACCCCGTTTGCACAACAACATACTAGGAAAGTAATCCACATACTTGAAGCAACAAGAAAATTCATACACTGCACCTACTACCGCTTTTACAATTACAACTCAATCATTCAATAGAAATTACCTACCCATAGAGTACATTGTAACCTGTATCGAAGAAATTCCATTACTCGAGTCATTACCAGACTCCACCTCTGCACGTCATAACTGATCCACCAATATACCTCGAAATGAAACCAATACAACACATAATCATGCAATCAACTTATCATTAATAGACTCCCCCACTTGGTTCAAAGCCAACGATCAAGACAAACAATAACTCACAATGCCCATACGCTATCACTGCCACCGTACTGCAGTGAGATTCAACTAAATCCTTAACAAGCTGATAATAACACAACCCGTCTAACAACTCAAGTCATCTGCAAATCTCGCATTCACCATTGTAATAGTCATGCCAACTTCCACAAGCGATCTAAACTGAAATTACAACAGATATCATTTACTGGTAGAAGAGAACTTACTACAGAACAACATAAGGATCACACACCCCAGGATGACCCGCAGGAGATGCCCCTGCCTGCTTAGCCTCAAACTGATATTTCTCTACACACTTCCGAAGATCATAGCTATTACGTAGTCACTGCACCCTTCTGTATTAAAACACAACCAATGCCTAACCTCGAGGCATCGAGATACGCGGTATAAGAACCTGAAGTTGATGGCATAACTAAAACTAGAGCTGAGGTCAAAGGAATCTCGAGCTTCTGGAAGCTCTACCCACACTCGTCTGACCACATGGATACCCTCACTAGACACCACGTGTCCCAAGAATGCTACTGAACTAAGCTAAACTTCACACTTGGAGAACTTTGCATAGAGCTTCTCCTCCCTAAATCCTTATAATTCCATCCTCAAATACTGAGTGTGCTACCCCTGGCTACGCGTATACGCCATGACGCCATCAACAGATACAATAACAAAGGAGTGCTAATACGTCTGGAATACACCGTTAATCAAATACATGAACGCTATTGGGCAATGATCAGCCCAAAAAGCATCACCAGGAACTCATAACCCAACAGAAAGATCCGTTTCACTCCACAACTAAATAACATGAGAGGTCTTCCAATACACTCACAACTCGAAGCCATATACCAAACCGAGACAAAAATCAAACACTCAATAGTTCTTGCCACATTTCCATCCTATCCTTTTGTCACGATCAAACAATATGAACATATCTAACCATCAAATCACACTCACCAAGTAGTCATATTGTCACCAAATTCCATCAATAAGAACACAAATGGACATATAAGTCCCCAAATGCACGGCTCCCACACTCAAAATCTCAGCACTCAAGCCATAGAATAAAATCCGGCCTCATGTCCTCCAGACTGGCCCATTATCAACATGATAAACTCACATCTCGTACCTCACCTATGGATATTACAAGCCGTCGATGCACCGCTGGTACCGAGCGCTCATGTGCGCATTCGATACATGAAAGGACTTTCAAGAGTTAGGCTTTCGGTTAAATAAATGAATTCGCACGACAAGAATTCAAGAATGTGAGATTTTCCTAAGGGTTCTGTAGCCTCTTGAAGATAATTACAGACGTCTCTGTACCGATCCACAAGACTCTACTAAACCTGCTCATGACCGGTGAGTCCTATGTAACCTAGGCTCTGATACCAACTTGTCACGACCCCAAATCTAAACTGGCTGTGATGCCGCCTATCGTGGTACTTGGCTAGCCAAATTTACTAAAAATATCATAAGGTTCTTATTTGATACATAAATTATCCTATGTTTCATGATAGTTTTCACTTTTAAAAATTTCAAACAATAAAAATGATCAGAATGTCTAAACACAGCCCCAACATCTGGGGTCAACCGTCATGAGCATCTAAGAAGTGATACAGTCTAATACAAATTCGCTACTACAATAAGTCTGGTAAGTAAAGTAAAATGACAGAGTAGGAACGAGAAAAAGTAGGCTGCAGACGCCGAGTAGCTACCTCGCAATCTCCGAACAATGCTCCAAATGAGGTAGCTCAACTATCGCTCTGTCCCGATACCCCAATCTTCACACAAGGTGCAGGGAGTAACGTGAGTACGCCAACTCAGTAAGTAACAACCATAACTAAAGACTTGAGTGCAATAACGAGCAATTTAAAGATCATGCAAAAAACATATAATAAGCAACAGTAGAAGTGATTATACTCAAGTCAGGAATCTACATTCCGAATATTTTATAAAAACTCCAGTTTTACATTTTATAATTCGTATAAATGTTTGTTCAACATTTTTCAATTGAGGCTCAGTGTAAAGATGAGTGAAAACAGTAGTTTCGAAAAATATTGGCCACTCGGGCATGGTGTCTTTCACAATAAAGCCTCTCAGGCAAGCCTCTAAGTCACTCGAGACTCTATTCTCATAGATCAATGCTCACATTCATCATTCTCACTCAACAAGTACCATATATATATATATATATATAACCGTTGCGGCGTGCAGCCCGATCATATAATATCTGTTGCGGCATGCAGCCCGATCCATATAATATATATTTTGCGGCATGCATCACGATCCATAATAATCGACTGCACTCACTAGGGGTGTACAGACTCCGGGAGAGGCTCCTACAACCCAAGAGCTATATTGCTGCGGCGCGCAACCCGATTATATATATATATATATATATTGATGTGGCATTCAGCCCGATCCATATACTATATTGCTACGGCATGAAGCCCGATCCATATAATACATATTGCTGCAGCGTGCAACCCGATTCATATAATATATATTGTTGCGGCGTGCAGCTCGGTCCACAAAATATATATTGTTGCGGCGTGCAGCCCGGTCCACATAATATATATTGTTGCGGCGTGTAGCCCGGTCCATATAATATCCCCACCACTCGGATCTTAGCCTCACTCAGTCATCCTCACAAGCCACTCGGGCGACTCATCTCAACTCACGGGACTCATCCCAAAGTACCTCTACGTATTCCAAAACAATGTGATCATAGTGATAACAACAACAGGTATAAAACATGACTGAGTTCATAAATTTCTATCAAAAATAGTGTGAGAATAGCGAAAAAATACCCCTGAGGGTCTAAACATTCGGCACAAGGCCCCGAACATGGCATACATCCCAATAATATAATATAAACTTCAAAAGTACAGTATATCATACGATTTCAAATCAAGTATGCGGCTTACAGTCGCTACGGGACGGACCAAGTCACAAGTCCCTATCTGTGCACGCCCATAGGCTCGTCACCTAGCATGTGTGTCACCTCATTTATCAAAAAAATATGAAATACCGGGGTTTCATACCCTCAGGCCTAGTTTTACAATTGGTACTTACCTCAAACCGGCGCGAAAAATACTCCGCAATGCTCTTGCCCCTCGAATCGGCTCCCAAATTCTTCAAGTCTACCAAAATCAGATTAATAACATCAAAAATATGCTAGGGAGATGATACCCATTCAAAAACTATCAAAATTAGATACAAATCACAAAACTAGAAATACTTATTCTCTCACGAGTCTATGAATACCAAGAGCATCAATATCCAACCTCAAATAACCACTCAAATCATAAAAAGAAATTCTCAAACTTTCTTCCCTTTTCCCCCAATTTACACACTGATTTTCCTCTAAATCTAACCCTACTTCAGTCCAAAAATCACATGGAAACGAATTTTAGGTTAAAATATCTTACCTCAACGAAGTACTCCTGATTTCCTCCATCAAAACCCTCTCCCAAAGCTTAATCTTGGATGACAATATTGAATAATCGACTAAAAATCGCGAAGGCTAGTATTTATACTTTCTGCCTAGTGAAACCGCACCTGTGGTCATTTCTCCAACCTGCAAACCCGCACCTGCGGTCCCAGGTGAGCACATGCGAGAATTACTTAGAAGCCCAGCCTCCCCACCTGCAGTCAAAATTCCGTATCTGCGGCTTCGCAGGTGCGGTAAAAACCTTGCACATGCGGAACTCCTCCAACCCACAATAATCCACACCTGCAACGAGTCGTCCACTTCTGCGGGCCCACACATGTGGTACCCTATCCGCAAGTGTGGTAACATCAGCACCAGCAGCATCAACTTCTATTTCCCAACGTAAAATCCCCCGATTTCTATTCGAAATCAATTCGGGCCCCTCGGGACCCCAACCAAAAATACAAACAAGTCATAAATGATCACCCGGACTTAGCCGAACCCTCGGAACACCCAAAATAACATCGAAACACCGCTTCAACCCATGATTCAAGCCTATGAATCTTCAAACTTCCGATAATCGCCAACGATGCCGAAACTAACCAATACTCATCTGATTAACCTGAAAATTTACACACACATCCAAAATGATACTATGAACCTGTTCCAACTTCCGGAATTCCATTCCGGTCCCGATAGCTGATTTTTCACTGGCGACTGGAAATCGCCAAAAACTCAATTTCGCCAATTCAAGCTAATTCTACACCGTCATCAAAAGAACATTCCAAACACACTCCTAAGTCCCAAATCACCTAACGAAGCTATCTGAACCATAAAATTTACATTCCGAGGTCGTTTACCAATAAGTCAACTTCCGGTTGACTTCTCCACTATTAAACCAAGTTAAGAGACTAAGTGTCTCATTTCTCCCCAAAAATTGTTCCGAACCCGAGCCAACCAATCTAACACAACATAATGAAACTGAACCACATATAAACAAGCAGAAATGGGGGAAACAATGCTATTACTCTCGGAATGACCGACGGGTCGTTACATGAATATTTTTGTAAAACAGTTTGAAGAAAAAATTGATTTTATATAGTTATTGATATTACTACTTTTAATTAGACACATAATATGAGAAAGTTTATGAGATTTTATTTATTGTAAAGATATAAATTATTTTCTCACAAGAAAATAAGGTTATATGTTTACCAGTATAAAAATTAAGCATACGAAAATGTTTACTCTTTATATAAGATTAGGAAAATTAGAAGTTGAGAAAATATATGTATTTTTACATGGATGTTTTAATGAAATAATAGTATTTTAAGTACTTTTAGATAATTCTTAATTATGTGGATAATTGGTTAATTAATAAATTTTTTGGAAGATTAATTAATTAATTTTGGATAAGTCTTGAGCCCCCCACGTGACAGCAGCCCTCCATCCCCATGTATGACTCTTAAGTCATTTATATAGGTGGCAAGATTAGATGTGGATTGGGAAAGTCTTATAACATTTGTCTTATATAATTTTAGAAAGAGAACCATTAGATGTCTTAAAGACATGAGAATCGCATCTCCAGTCATATAACGTGAGATTTTAAGGATCTTTAGGAATTAAAATTATGATATTCCATAGCGTCTTCAACACTTCAAAACCTGAAATTCTAGAGCACCTTAATTAACGTGAGATTTTGGAATATTAAGGGAGTACGGTGTAATCTTTCTCAAGAGAATCGACTCAGGTATGTTGAGGCTATCCCTTCTTTCTTTTGGCATGATCCAAGTAACGAAACTTAAACGTAATGCTATTTCATAAGTGATTCTACTCTTAGCAGTTAAGGATATCTATGTTATTCATTCCTGTAAAGTGATGTCTAAGTATGTTCCTAAGTTTTTATTGGGGTATATGATAAAGATGTTAATGTTTATACTATAGTGATACATGCATCTTCATTTACCATCGTGCTACGGACGCTCGGGCAGTTATGTATTTACCACCAAGCTATAGCCAGTCGGGCAGTCATGCATCTACCACCGAGCTATGGTCGATTAGGCAGTTAAACATTTACCATCGAGCTACGGCCGATCGGGAAGTCATGCATTTACCACCGTGCTACGGTCAAACGGGCAGTTACCCTTGATCAGTTGGGAAGTTAACATCACGAGAATGATGTAATCAGAACTATTATATTGTAGTTTTATTTATATATACGAGATGGGTCTTATTATAAAAGTTATGGCCCTCAACGGCAAGTTAGAGGTTATAAGTTGACTTTTATGCCTCCCCCAGATAGTATCTTATTATTACATTTCATTTGTACATTATTCTTACTGACGTCCCTTTTCCTGGGGCACTGTGTTTTATGCCTCGCATGTGTAGTTAGGCGAGGTGCGAACCATCCACCGTAGGCTGCCTCCAGGTATCAGCTTTTGGCTGGTGAGCTCCACATCTTCCTGGAGGATTGTCGAGTCACGTTCTATATAAGTTATTTTATTTTATGAGGATGTCGGGAACCATGTCCCGACTTATATATTATAGTCATGTTTTCTTAGAGATTTTGCAGACAGTGTCATGTGTATAGTTTTAGGTATGACATGTCAACGTCCTTGTCGGCCCCTATGTATCTATATAAGTCTTTTTTTTGAATTAGTTATGTGAGTTAAGATATAATATTGTTAATTGTGTATATAGATGTGGCCTATCATGGCCCGTGACGAGTCTTATAGTAAAAAAAAAAAGGATAAGTTATGTAGCACTTGATTGAGTAGGCACCGGGTACCAGTCGTGGCCCTCTAATTTGGGTCGTGACAAAAGTAGTATTAGAGCAGTTCTGTCCTAAGGTTGTCTGCAAACCCTGTCTAGTAGAGTCCTGTTTACGAATGTATTGTGCAACACGTTGTATAAACAAGAAACTATAGGGCATTTAGGAACTGATTACCCATCCTTCTTGATATTAGATCGTGCAATATAGTAGAGTCATAGGGAATAAAGCCCTTGACCTTTGACTTGTTTTATATATATAGTGATGCCTATGACTAGGAACGGTACGACTAATCAGAAGGGGAAAGCTGTGGCAGATGAGGGCATGAGTAGAGTACTAATGTCTAGTAAGAGCCAGAGTGAGGCCCCGAGGGTAAATACGATACCCTCGCATAGTTCTCTGATTTTTCCAGCACCCGAGGAGATGAGGAGGAACCCAGTGCCTCAACCTATTGTTCACGACGAGGATATGGATATGTGGAGTGTAGTACGATTGTTAACTAGATTGGTAGCCGCTCAAGCTCAACGCCAGGTAGGTATAGGTGTTGGTCATGTTGACAAGGTTATTATCACGAGAGTTTGAGACTCCATCAACCTGGACCCACAAAACTTTATTGATAGGATGTAGAGGACATTGAGGGTGATGCATGCATCAGACACTGAGTTAGTAGAGTTGGCCTCTTACCCATTGCGGGATGTTGCGGTTTACTGGTATGAAACTTAGGAATTGTCTCGAGGGACAAATGCATCTCCAGCAGTAGGAAGAGTTCTCAGGGGCTTTTTTGCATCATTTCTTGCTGGTAGAGATTCGTCAAGCAAGGGTAGATAGGTTCGTGTATTTTAAATAAGGGAATATGAGTGTGCGGGAGTATAGTCTCCAGTTTGATTCCTTATGTATGATGTGTTCCCCCTCGATTATGGCTGAAATGAGTGACTGAGTGCATCGGTTTGTGGTAGGACTTGGCTATCACCTGATTAATGAGTGTTTCACGGCTGCTCTTCTCGATACTATGGATATTTCCCGCATCCAGACTTATGCTCAGAATTTGAAGGATCAGAAATGATAACAATACGAGAATTGCGATGAGGGTCAGCATAAGAAGCCTAGGTCTAGTAGGCAACCTGAGGATTTTTCGAGCGGTCCTATGTCACTATATCCAGTTGAAAGTGTCTAACAATTGTAGAAGCCGTATTATGAGGGATCTGTCTATTCTGAATCAGGTCAGGGCTCGAGAATTTTGGGTTTTCAGAATCGGAGGGATTCAGCGCAGATAAGGGCGCCTCATCCGCGGTGCAGTCAATGCAGTAGAGCTCATTCAAGACAATGTCGTTAGGGATCTAATGTAAGCTATACCTGTGGAGACCCTAGTCATTACATGAGGGATTGTCCTATAAATGATAGAAGCGGGATCATTCAGGCCACCAGATCTATAAGAATCTCCTCCTCTTCGATAAGCCCTCAAGAGCGAGGCCCTCAGGCATCAGCTAGTAGAGTTTGAGGCAGGGGTGGAGCATGTAGCTCCGGCAGTAGTTAGAACCGCATATATACTTTGGCAGGTCTTTAGGACCCAGAGGCTACACCGGATGATGTGTCAGGTACTGTGACTATGGGTAATGTTCGAACTTATTAACGCAAATTGCCCAGTTAATATGATTAATATAAGAGTGAGTTGGCATTAATTCTGAAGAGTTAAGGGAAGCCAAGGCTAGCTTGTAAGCAACGTAAGAACCCGAGGATAGTGAACTAAGAGAGGAAAGGGGAGTAACCTAGGATATTAAGAAGTTAGAACCTTGATAGCTCTAACGCCCAAGGGAGGAAACAACATACAGTAACATAGGAGAATTAAAAAGTGAGAGATCTAATGTATATTATACCTGTGGAGACCCTAGTCATTAAATGAGGGATTGTCCTATGAATGACAGAAGCGGGATGGTTCAATCCACCAGATCTATAACCGTCTCCTCCTCTTCGATACGCCCTCAAGAGCAAGGCCCTCAGGCATCAGCTGGTAGAGGTAGAGGTAGGGGTGGAGCATCTAGCTCCAACAGTAGTTAGAATTGCATATATGCTTTGGCAGGTCTTCAGGACCCAGAGGCTACACCGGATGATGTGTCAGGTACTGTGACTATGGGTAATGTTCTATCTTATTAACGCAAATTACCCAGTTAATATGATTAATATAAGAGTTATTAGGAATTACTTCTGAAGGGTTAAGGGAAACCAAGGTTAGCTTGAAAGCAAAGTAAGAACCCGAGAATAGTAGACTAAGAGAGGAAAAGGGAGTAACCTAGGACATTAACAAGTTAGAACCCTGATAGCTCTAACACCCAAGGGAGGAAACAACATATAGTACGCAAAATTGTGGGAAAGTTAGTATAATGGGATAAAAAGTTATGAACCCGGTTATTAAGATTACAACTAGTAGGTGTCAGTGCCTAGAAGATAGATTAACAAAATCGTAGGTAATGAATGGATTAGGAACTAGTTTTAGGGAGGGACGACGTCTTGAACCCGTGAGAACCTGATATTTGTTTCATTGGAGTATAGCCCGGGAACATATAATTTATAATTGATGAGTATGCATGTACATCTTGCAAATTTAAATATTCGAGGACGAATGTTCTAAAAGGGGGAAGGATGTTACATCCTGTACTTTAGTATTAGGATAAGTCTTTATAATCCATATGAGCTTGAAGGAATTAAGACTATTCATGAGGTTATAAAGCATTTGTGACTATGTCATTACAAGATCCCGTAAGTTTAACAACCTTGATATCGTTATATCTATCTATCTATCTATATCTATATATATATATATTGGTATGGTATTTTGAGTGGAATATTTTTGCAAAACAGTTTGAAAAAAATATGATTTTATATAGTTATTGATATTACTACTTTCAATTATACACATAATATGAGAAAGTTTATGAGATTTTCTTAATTGTAAAGATTGAAATTATTTTCTCACAAGAAAAGAAGGTTATCTTTTTACCATTTTTAGAATTAAGCATACAAAATTTTTTACTCTTTATATGAGGTTAGGAAAATTAGAAGTTGAAAAAATATATGTATTTTTACATTGATATTTTAATAAAATAATAGTGTATGTATTGATTTTATATGGTACCACATGACCATGATAGTAGGGTATACATAAAGTGTATTAAAAGTGAGTAGTATTTTAAGTAATTTGAGATAATGCTTAATTATGTTGATAATTGGTTAATTAATGATTTTTGTGGAAGATTTGTTAATTAATTTTGGATAAGTCTTGAGCGCCCCACGTGGCAGCACCCATCCATCCCCATGTATGGCTCTTAAGTCATTAATATAGGTGGCAATATTAGAGATATGAATGGGAAAAGTCTTATAACATAAGTCTTATATCACTTTAGAAAGAGAACCATTATATGTCTTAAAGACATGAGAATCACATCTCCAGTCATATAATGTGAGATTTCAAGGATCTTTAGGAATTCAAATTATGATATTTCATAGCGTCTTCAACACTTCAAAACTCGAGATTTCAGAGCACCTTAGTTAACATGAGATTTTGCAATATTAAGGGAGTACGGTGTAATATTTCTCAAGAGAATCGACTCAGGTATGTTGAGGCTATCCCTTCTTTCTTTTGGCATGATCCAAGTAACAAAAATTAAATGTAATGCTATTTCATAAGTGATTCTACTCTTAGCAGTTAAGGATATCTATGTTATTCATTCCTGTAAAGTGATTTCTAAGAATGTTCCTAAGTTTTTATTGAGGTATATGATAATGATGTTAATGTTTATAATATAGTGATGCATGCATCCTTATTTACCACCGTGCTATGGACGGTCGGGCAGTCATGAATTTACCACCGAGCTACGGCCGGTCAGGCAGTCATGCATCTATCACCGAGATACGGCCAGTTGGGCAGTTACACATTTACCACCGAGCTACGGCTGGCCGGGCAGTCATGCATTTACCACCATGCTACAGCCGGTCGGGTAGTTACCACTGATCAATTAGGAATTTAACGTCACGATAATGATGTAATCAGAACTACTATATTATAGTTTTATTTATATATACGAGATGGGTCTTATTCTATAAGTTATGGCCCTCAGTGGCAAGTCAGATGTTATAATTTTATCTCCTATCCCTTCCCATAATAGTATTTTATCAGTATGTTATACATTCTTTGTGTTGACGTCCCTTTTCCTAGGTCGCTGTGTTTCATGCCACACAGGTATAGATAAGCGAGGCGAGGAACATCCACTATAGGCTGCCTCAAGGTATCAGCTTTTGGTTAGTGAGCTCCCCATCTTCCCGGAGTATTGCCGAGTCACGTTCTATATATGTTATTTTGTTTTATGACCATGTCGGGAAGCTTGTCCCGACTTATATATTATGGTCATGTTTTATTCGAGGTTTTCCAAACAGTGTCCTGTGTATACTTTTAGGTATGACATGTCAACGGCCTTGTCGGCCCCTATGTATCTATATAAATCTTTTTTTTTAAAATTAGTTATGTGACTTAATCTATAACATTGTTAATTATAAATATAGATGTGGCCTATCATGGCCCATGACGAGTCTTATAGTGAAACAAATGATAAGCTACATGGCACTCGATTGAGTAGGCACCGGGTGCCAGTCGTGGCCCTCTGATTTGGGTCGTGACAAATAACCCTCGAAGTAGAGTATTTAAGTGGTCTCCTCAGGTATACACATCGCGATCGCGAAGAAAATATTCCGACCAGCTACTGGTGAATTCCAGACAACCATCATGAACGTGATGCTCATGGTGATGGGGCCTACGCGAACATGGCCTAAACCATGTGATCAAGAAGAGCAAACACAAGCCTTCTCCCAGCAATCCTTTCTTTTAGGCGAACGCGTCCCCGCCTTCACGAACCTAATGCCATTGAATCTCAAGCTTTGCAAGCACGGCCCCTTCTATGCGAACGTGAAGAAAAATCTCCCTTGACACCAAATTAACCTCCACGAATGCGACTGCTTAGTTGCGATCCCGATGAAGGAAACCAGATATCAGCCAACAATAGCCCGAAACAAGAGGAAATAATCTAAAACCCATTTGAAACACTTGAGGACCCCAGAACCCCCCACACCAATCATACCAACCAATCCCAAAACATAACACGACCCTACTCGAGGGCTCAAATCACACTAAACATCAAAACTACGAATTGCACCACAATTCAAGCCTAATGAACTTTCAACTTCCAAAACACATGTCGAACAATACGAAATCAACTCGAAATGAAATCAAATTTTGCATGCATGTCACAAATCACACAATGGATCTATATAAACTCCTGAAACTGTAATCTAAACCTGATATCAACAAATTCAACCCTCGGTCAAACCTATCAACATTCCAAACCTTTAACTTTCAAACTTTCGCTAATTCAAGCCAAAACAACCTAGGAACCTCCAAATCCAAAAAAGGGTATACACCTAAGTCCAAAATCACCATGCAAAGCTATTTGACACATTAAAACACAATTTTGAAGTCGTCTACACAAAAGTCAAACTTCGGTCAGCTCTTATAACTTAAACCTCCAACAAAGGGACTAGGTGTCCCAAATCAAACCAAAACTCTCCTGATACCAAATCAACCAACCATATAAGTCACATAACCATAAATACATATATGTAAAGCATTAAATAGAGGAAACAAGGCTAAAATACTCAAAATGATGGGCCGGGTCATTACATATAGGTAGTTTGGCATTTATTCTAGCTAAGGAGAGGCCTTTGGGTGTGGATGTTCAGCCCTTGACCAGCAGATTTGCGAGATCACATACTTTTAAGCCTAGTAAAGTTCGTGTTGGTATTATTGGTACTCTTCCTTATTTGAGCGCATTAAGGCTTGCTAGTATGATGACTCCTATTTGCTGGTTCTTAAGGACATAGTGCAACGAGGTGGCATGAAAAAGGTTATCGTTAGAGATGATGGTGTTACGTGACTCTAGAGTCAGATCTGCATCCCTAATGTTGATGTTTCGAGGGAGTTGGTACTTGAAGAGCTTCACAGTTTACAATATCCTATTCATCTAGAGGTTACGAAGATGTATCGTGACTTGAAATAACACTATTGGTGGCAGATGACGAAGAAAGATATTAATAAGCATGTTTCACGGTATTTGAATTGCCAATAAATCAAGTATGAACATCAGAAACTGTGTGGTTTGACTTAGAAGATGGTTATACCAGAGTGAAAGTGGTAGCACATCATTATGGACTCTGTGATAGGCTTTCCACGTACTTTGAAGAAGTTTGATGCCATTTGGGTCATTGTGGATTGGTTGACCATGTCCCTGCATTTAATAACATTGTTGACTACTTATACTTCAGAGAGGATGGCCCATATTTATATCTGGGATATAGTTCAATTGTGTTATGTGCTTATTTCTATTATTTCAGACGAGGATACTCAGTTTACATCTTACTTTTGGAGAGTCATGCAACATGAGTTGGGTACACAGATAGATCTTAGATCTCATTTTCACCCATAGACTGATGGTCAACTCGAGTAAACTATTCAAATTCTTGAGGGCATGTTGCAAGCTTGTGTGATTGAATTTGGAGGTCATTGGGATCGGTTCTTGCCTTTGGCAGCGTTTTGGTACAATAACATTATCAGTACAACATTCAGATGGCTCTGTATGATGGTTTGTATTTTAGATGGTGTCATTCTCCTATTGGTTTGGTTGGAGCTTGGTGAGGCTAGGTTTTTTTATACGATATTCCTTAGAGAAGGTTAAGTTGATTCAGGAGTGACTACAGATAGCTCAAAGTAAGAAAAAGAGTTATATTGACAAGAAGGTTGGTGTTGTGGCACTCATGGATGCTAAGAAGGGTTTTCTAAAAGTTTAACCTATAAAAGGTATGATGTTGTTTGGAAAAAATGGAAAATCAAGCCCGAGGTTCATTGGCCCCTCTAAAGTGTCAGAGAAAGACGGTGAGGTGGGTTATAGGATTGTTTTTGCTCCTAGCCTATTAGGTGCTAAATTCGGTATTCATGTTTTTATGCTTTGAAAGTATCCAGACAGTAAGTTACATGTTTTGGACTTCACCATACATCATTCAGATGAGAGTTTGGCCTAGAAAAAAAGAGTCGGTAGCTATTTTAGACAGACAGATTCGAAAGTTAAGGTTAAAGGAGATCATTTTGGTAAAAGTGATTTAAAAAGGTCAACCGAGCGAGAAAGCTACATTGTTCTGCTTGCAAAAGGACCAGTGTTTAGTTTGAAATTTTTCTTACAGGTTACTACATTTTTCTTCTTGCAAAAGGACCAGTGTTTAGTTTGAAATCATACTACTACATTGTTTTGCTTGAATTTACTGCAACATTTGTTGTTATTCAGATTGGTCTGGCAGGAAACAACATTATGTTCTGATTAGCTGATATCTTGAAAATAAACAGAAAGTGATTTAGGTGGTACAAAACTATGTTCTGATTAACTGATAACTTGAAAATACATGTGTGGTTGTGAATCTTGTGATGTTACATATGTTTCTGTCTCAGTTTGGTTGTTGCAAAAGCTTGTTAAGGGCATTTGTTCTTCTTGTTTTTCATCACTACCACTTATATCTTTTATCTGCAATATTTCAGGAAATGAAAGGAATTGGACGAGGAAAACGTGGTAGAGGCGGGACGAGTTGTGGTCGTAAAATTTTTGAAGGACGTGGCAATATGTTCGGGCGACGTCTCAGCCACACATACAGACCGGACGAGTATCTGATGCATCTGTAGAGATAAGTCAACCAAGTAACCCGAGTCATGTACCTTTACAGACCGAACGAGTATTTGATGCATCTGTAGAGATAAGACAACCAAGTAACTTGAGTCACATAGAGGCCAGCGTGTCTTATTGTCTTGAAGTATCAACGTACGTATATATATCATTGATTTTAGCGGTATACACTAGTTTTAAGAAAATTTCCATGTAATACTATACATGAAGTAGAGAGACATAAATCCAGACCTCCTCTGCAAACAACAGAACATTGCCCATATTTGACAATTACAATATGAGACAATACTTTTGCACCATTCTCCTATAAATTTTATTAAAGCCAGAAAGACTCCCTCCTATTACATTTACTGCTCTCAAAAGAATTAAGCCTAGTTAGACTTTACTAAATGATAAAAAGGGGAACTATATATTTCATATATTCAACTCGGAGTTCAAGTTGATGTTTTTTCAGATTAGTAAAGTTGGAACATATTATTTATATAGCTAGATTTTGAATTTGTTTCGTTTCAATATGTTCTAAAGTATGCACCTTTAGCTACTACAGATGATCTCTTACCTTCCACATCGAATGGTAGTCTGCAGTGGCGGAGCCACCTGCACACAAGGGGGTCAACCGACACCCCTTTGCCAGAAATTTACACTATTTAGCTCGGTAATTATTTATTAAAATATGTTTCTTAGTGAGTTTATTTCTTCATATTATGATTGTCCTTAATGAAAATCATGGCTCCGCCACTGGTAGTCCGAATTATCATATGTACATTTGACTCCCTTTTGGAAAGTATTTTTGTTGTTTGATCAATCCTTTTACAAAAGTATCCTAAATGTAAACTTCTTACCGACATTATGAGCAAATAGTGGCTTCTGAACAGCTGAAAGTTAGGCCAATGTTTCTGAAATATAATTGCACAAATGAATAGGATGTCTGTACACAAGTGTTAATCATATAAGAGAAACGTACTGCATGTCTATTTGTTACTTAAAAACAATAGTAAAAAAAGATAGAGGAATTTCTTTTCTGTTGAAATAGGGCAGACAATTTGTTTGAAAATGAAAGTCACATGATTAAACTGCCTATTCTTGAAACTGGACTCTTTCATGTAATAGGAACGGGAAGATGTAATTAGCCTCTTTAAAATGACACATAATTTCATATATGCATGCCATTACTTCAATTATCATGTCCAAGCAGTACTACCTATCATCTCTTCTTTTACTTTAAATGCATTTTTTTTAAGTGAATACATCAATTATTTTAGTTCATGCATCTACTTCCATGATTCATTTATTAATTACTTGTTTTGTATTCCAATTAAGGTACTCTATGTATACGTCAAGAGATGCAATCCGAGATGGATAGGAAGTTACAAGAAGAATGTGAACAAATGGCTGCTGAGTTGTAAGGAAATATGGAAATTGAGTTGGAAACGAAGTTGGCAGAGGAGCGTGAACACGCAAAGGCAGAAGTAGACAAGAGGGTCTCTCTACAAGTGGACAAGAAGATGCATGAACAATTTGCTAGTTTCTTGACCAGAATGCAACAACAACAGGTACTTGCTCCGCTCCTTCTTAACAATTTTTCTCCCTTATCGGTCCATGGATACATGCTGCAGATCTATTTTGGGGTTGGATAATGACTCATCAATATCTATTTTGTTTCATTTGAACCCACTGTACTGTCAGTTTATGTGGGAATTGCTAATTGTTTACAGAATGACAAATAATACAGAATAATTACATATTGAATAATACATAATAATCCTTATAGGGTTGCTGAATATGAGATGATCCTCCTGTTTTGTTCCACTGACTACATCAATAGCCCATTCTGTTATGCAAATTTAACATTGCCCAAAGCTTACACTCATTTCTGCCAGATCTCTTTCCGAAATTTGGTGTTGTCTTTGCATGATCTCCATCTTGGGTTGTCATATTATCAAATCACATTAATATATACACTCAAATTTGGTGTTGTCTTTGCATGATCTCCATCTTGTGTTTTCAGTGTGATATCTGTGAAAATTATTGTACAACTCCCCTTTGGTATTATTGTAGTGTTGATTTGTAGATGAGATCAGTAAACAACACTCCAGTTCTTATCAGATTTAGCTCCCATTTCTCTGTTAATTTGTTCACCATACGTTTACTCCAGCGTCTGATGCATCACCGACTACATTAAGTGTTATTTGCAGATTTTTAATCTATGCCCTGCCATTATAGAACATTGGCTTTCAACATACGTGATCCATTATTGATATGTTTATTAGAGTATTTGATGCATTTTTTTCCTGACATTACTCCTATTATTTTTACTTAAACATGTCTAATATACTATATATATGCTTTATGATCTGCGATGTTTCTGTACTCTTCCTTCTTTCTTGACTATTCTTCTTCTTTTTTTTCTTGAATTTTAGTTCCTTCTTGGAAATTCTTCTCTTCATATGTTTTGTGAGACACATAATGTGTTTGATAAAATACCTTATTTTATGAGACACATTGTTGCAATAGAGTTCGGATCCTTGTTGATCAACCAAGTGGTAATGGTCAGGTTGAAAATATTCCTACAGTTGGATAGTTCTAGATTAAGATTTAAAGACAATGTTTTATAAGCAATTTTGGATATGAACATAGTGACTTTTTTGGATAAGTAAAAGATAATTGAATTTTCTTATAGTTGGATAGTTTGGTGTAAAAAGTACTACTATCGCCTACAACATTTGGACTACAGAGAGTTGTAAGCGATGTTATTTTACTTAAGACAATTGCTAGAAGTACTGATGCAAACAAGATGTCAAATACTTAAATCTTGGAATTGTAGTTGTTAAGTCTGAATCATACATGTTAAGTATAAGGTCAACATTTGCGTCCAACATACTACTGAAGGAAAGTACTCCCGGAGAAAATACTCGGAGCACAAGAATGTGAGAAAGTTACAAGTAGTTGTACTTCAGATATATACATTTTGCATGTACTTATAGTTTTTTCACCTTGATGTTATCTTCATGTTCTAACAATGTGACCTTGTATTTTTTTTCTTTAATAATAGGAACAAGGTTCTTAAACAATGGTGACAATAAAGGATAAGCTTGAGGCTAAGGCACTCAATATTTTGCTCTTTGGTTATATGTAAATGCATACAATGACACTGAAGTATTACGTAGTATATATGTGGAGGAACTTGAAGCTAAGGCACTCAATATTTTACTTTTTGGTTATATGTATATGCGTAAAATGAAATGGAAGTATTTAGTATTTGGTTTAGGAAATTCTTTTGGTGTTTATTAAATACTATTGGATGATCTTAAACTTATATATTAATATTAATATATAACTTTCAGATGCTAGATTAATATTAATACTAGAGTAAGCTATTCAGTAGCGTAATTAGAATTTCCACTAATGGCTTATCATTTTTGTGGAAACTAAGTCTCCACTAAATGTGAATCTGCAGTAGCGGTATTAGAGTTGCCACGGATGGTTAATCATTTTGTGGCAACTAAGTTGCCACTAAATGTCATTCTTTAGTAGCGCTATTAGAGTTTCCACTAATGATTAATAGTTTTTGTGGCGACTAAGTCGCCACTAAATGTCATTCGACAGTAGCGATATTAGAGTTTCCACTGATGATTTATAGTTTTTTTGGCGACTAAGTCACCACTAAATGTTACTCTACACTAGCGACTTCAATAAAATCAGCTTGGTGGAACTCTTTCTTGTGGCGAGTACATTTAGTTTTTGTAGCGACCACATTGCCACAAAATGTATAAATTCTGTGACGACCTCATGTTGCCGCCACTAATAACATTCAGTAACGGAAGTACTTGCAGCAGTTCCATAGTCGCTACTGTAAACATTTAGTGGCGACTATAAATGATTTTGTTGCAACTTTGGTCGCCACTGAAAGACAGATTTTTTGTAGTGTTTACTCTCGTTCTCACCAAAAAAAGCGCACGGCATCACCCTTCGTTCTTTTACCTCACATTATCATGGAATGACATTATCCTTCGTGCATTATCTCTCATGTCACGGCACGACATCACCCTTCGTGCTTTAAAAATCACAATATCGGCACGGCATTAAGCTTCGTGCTTTTAAATATAAAATCATGGCACGACATCACCCTTCGTGCTTTACACTCTCATTCTCACAATGCAATAAATTAATACACGGCATCACCCTTCGTGCTTTACACTCTTCCTCACCCAAAAAATAACCATAATTTACAACATCCCAGCAAGGGAACAATAACATAAATATCACCGTCCCGGCAAGGGACACATCTATAACCAATGTCACTGGATGTACAACATAACCAAATAATCCTCAACCGAACAACTAATCAATTATGTTCACAACCAAGTACTTCCAACAATTGAATAATCCCCAAGAGGAAATCTACGTCATAACACAGTGGATATCAAAGAAAAACACATATACCATAAGAAATGACTCACGGGCATTGCATGACAACAAGGTATAGGTACTAGTCACCTCACCTATACATTGAACATAATAATAACACGTAGCACATATGAATCAACACTTATTCCCTCAAGCTAAGGTTAGGCAAAACACTTACCTCGATTCCAAGAATCCAATCAAGCCTCTAGTACCGCTTTTCCTTTCGAACCCGACTCCAAATCAATAGTATCTAGACATAATTGACTCAATAACATCAACAAATGCTTAACAATTCAATTCTAATGCTTACATATAGAATTCCCAACTTTCTTTCCAAAATTCCAAAAATCGACCCCAGGCCCGCTTAGTCCAAACACGAGGTTCGGACCAAAACCCGATCACCCATTCCCCACGAGTCCGAATATATAATTTTTTTGGAAATCCGACCCCAAAACAAGGTCAAATTCCCAAATAATCAAAAAGCCCTAACTCTACCCAAAACCCCAATTTCTACCCTAAATCACATGTTTTTAGGCCTAAATCTAGTGGTGTTGATAAAAATGGAAGAAAACGGGGTTAGGATCACATACCTATTAAGATATGGTAAAGAGGTTCTTCAAAAATCGCCCAAGGAGGTGTGGGAAGAAGAAGTTGTGAAAAAATGGGTTCAGTCCCGTAAGTGTTCTATTTTTAGACTTTAAAATAACTGGGCGTTTATGGTCTATGCGATCGCGAAGTAAGAGATGCGATCGCATATTGGACTGGTTTCTAAAGATACGCGATCGTGAGTGCAAGTGTGCGATCGCACAAAACATTAAACCTCACCCACGCGATCGCAAACAAGAATTTGCGGTCACACTGCGTAGCTACCCAGCCCCCCTCACCTGACCCCCTATGCGATCGCAAATTTGCCTATGCGATCGCATAGTGCAACAGATTCCTCTCCCCTCACACACTGCTATGCAATCACAACTGCACCTATGCGATTGCATAGTGTAACACACCAGACACCAGCAAACGCATTTTACACTAGATTTTTCCTAAGTTTTGCACTCCGACACCTACCCGAAACTCACTCGAGCCCTCGAGGCTCAAAACCAAATATACACACAACCTCAAAAACATACCACGGCCTAATTCATGTAATCAAAACACCAAAATAACATCATAAACATCGAACTAAACCTCAAAATCAATGAAATTCCTTTAAACTTCCAAAACTTCTAAATTTTCCATTTTCAATCCGAATCACGTCAAACTGAGTCTGTTTCCCACCAAATTCCACAGACAACACATATAAAACATATTGAACCTTTTCCGAGATCTGGAACCAAGATACGAGCTTGATACCACATGTTTCACATCAAATTTCATTTTCAAAAACCTTTATATTTTTCAAAAAATAATTTTTCTTTAAAAATTCATTCCTCGGACTTGGGACCTCGGAATTCGATTCCGAGCATACGCCCAAGTCCCATATGTTCCTACGGACCCTCATATATAAGCAAGACTACCCATACTGGCTGACTTCCGGCTCAAAGCATCAGCCATCACATTGGCCTTCCCCGGATGATATAAGATGGTAATGTCATAGTCCTTCAACAGCTCTAACCAGCTCTTCTACCTCATATTCAACTCCTTCTGCTTGAACAAATACTGCAAACTCTTATGATCCGTGAACACCTAAAATGGCACCCCATAAAAATAATGCCTCCAAATCTTCAACGCATGAACAATAACTACTAACTCTAAATCATGAACTGGATAGTTCTTCTCATGAACCTTCAAATGACGTGAAGCATAAGCTATAACCTAGCCATCCTGCATCAACACTACACCAACTCCTATCCGTGAAGCATCACAATACACGGTATAAGGCCTTGAACTCGTCGGTGAAACTAACACCGGGGCCGTGGTCAAGGCTGTTATGAGCTTCTGAAAGGTCGCCTCACACTCATCTGATCACCTAAACGGGGCACCCTTCTGAGTCAACTTGGTCATTGGGGCTGCAATAGATGAAAATCCCTCCACAAACCGGCGATAATAATCTGCTAAGCCCAAGAAACACTGAATCTCTGTAGTTGAGGTGGGTATAGGCCAATCTCTAACTGCTGAAATCTTCTTGGGATCCACCTGGATACCCTCTGTCAACACAACATGGCCCAGAAATGCCACCGAACTCAACCAGATCTCACACTTAGAAAATTTGGTGTACAACTGACTATCCCTCAAAGTCTGGAGGACGACTCGAAGTTGCTGCTCATGCTCTTCACGGCTACAGGAGTAAATCAAAATATCATTAATGAAAACAATCGCAAATAAGTCCAAATAGGGCCTGAACACTCGGTTCATAAACTCCATAAAAGCAGAGGGGGCATTGGTCAACCCAAATGACATCACCAAGAACTCATAATGCCCATACCAAGTGCGAAAGGCTATATTAGGGACATTAGATGCCCTAATCCTCAGCTGATAGTACCCAGATCTCAAGTCTATCTTGGAAAACACTGAAGCACCCTGAAGCTATTCAAATAAATCATCCATCCTCGGCAAAGGATAATTATTCTTAATAATGGCCTTGTTCAATTGCTTGTAGTCAATACACATCCTCATTGAGCCATATTTCTTCTTAACAAACAACACTGGGGCACCCCAAGGAGAAACACTAGGCCTGATGAAGTCTTTATCTAACAAATCCTGCAAATGATTCTTCAACTCCTTCAACTCTGGCGTGGCCATAGGAAATGGCGCAGTAGAAATGGGTTGAGTGCCCGGAGCCAACTCAATACAAAAGTCAATATCTTTGTCGGGTGGCATCTCCGGCAGGTCAGTAGGGAATACCTTTGGGAACTCACGAACCACGGGCACAGACTCCATAGAGGAAACCTCGGCACTAGAATCACGAACATAGGCCAAATAGCCCAAACAACCCTTCTCGACCATGCGCCGAGCCTTCATATATGAAATAACTCTACCAGAAGAATGACTAGGAGTCCCTCTCCACGCCAGTCGAGGTACTCCTGGTAAGGCCAAGGTCACAGTCTTGGCATGACAGTCCAAGATAGCATGGTAGGGAGATAACCAATCCATCCCCAAGATGACATTGAAATCAACCATATCAAGAAGCAAGAGATCTACATGAGTCTCCTGACCACCAATAACCACTAAGCATGAACGGTAGACTCGATCTACCAAAATAGAATCACCTACCAGTGCAGATACATATACCTGAGTACTCAGGGAATCACGGGGAATAATCAGACAAGGAGCGAAATATGAAGACACATAAGAGAATATAGAACCCGGATGAAATAAAATCGAAGCATCTCTGATGCAAACTGAAACCATACATGTAATAACTCCATTAGAGGCCTCAGGATCAGGCCTGGTAGGAATAACATAGCATCGGGGCGGAGCTCCTCCAACTTGAAAATCTCTACCTCTCATAGCCTGCCCTCCACCTCTAATTGACTGGCCTCCACCTTTGGCACCTCGACCTCCCCCCAACTGGCTGAGGGGGTGGGGGTGCACCTGGTGCTGGAATCATAACACGGGAACCCGGATACTGAGAAATACCAGAAGCTCGGGGGCAATACCTAGAAATGTGCCCTGGATAACCATAAGAGTAACAATCCCTCTACTGCTGGGGCTGCTGGCCCTGAAACTATCCATGTCGAGCAAAATAACCACCCTGAAAGCTCTTATGGTTATCCAGGGCACACTGCTGGGGCTGCTGGCCCTGAAACTGTCCATGTCGAGCAAAATAACCACCCTGAAAGCTCTAAAGCGGCGGTGCACTGATAGGAGCTGGTGGTGCACTACAGGATACCTGGAGTGCTGACTGAATCTGACGAAATAACGAGGTCTCTTGTCAGACCCTTGACCACTGCCCGGTGATAATACCATCTCAATACTCCTGGCCACATCGGCCACCTTTTGAAATGAGATATCAGTACCTGTCTTTCTGGCCATCTAAAGTCTAATAGGCTGATCTAGACCCTCAATAAACCTCCTCATCCTCTCACAATTAGTGGGGAGTATCATGATAGCGTGTCGGGCTAGAGTAATGAACCTGGTTTGATACTGTGTAACAGTCACAGATCCCTGCTGGAGGCGCTCAAAATACCTCCGAAGATCCTCCCTATGAGTAACTGGAAGAAACTTCCCCAATAATAACTCGGAGAACTATGCCCAAGTCAAAGGCGAAGACCCAGCTGGTCTTGTCAAGCAGTAGTCCTTCCACCAAGTCTTGGCAGTACCAGAAAGACGGAATGTAGCAAAATCAACTCCATTGGACTCCACAATGCCTATGTTCCGAAGAACCTCATAGAAACTGTCCAAGAAATGTTGGGGACCCTCTGATGGTGCACCAGCAAGTGTAGTAGGAAATATCTTGGTGAACCAATCCAATCTTCATAAAGCGTTGGCAGACATCGTTGCTCCCTCAAATGCCTATGCCATAATACCCTGCTGAGCTGCTCCAAAATCCCAATTATCTACCCTAAATTACATGGTTTTAGGCCTAGAATCTAGTGGTGTTGATAAAAATGGAAGAAAACGAGGTTAGGATCACATACCTATGAAGCTATGGTGAAGATGTTCTTCAAAAGTCGCCGAAGGAGGTATGGAGAAGAAGAAGTTGTGAAAAATGGGTTCAATCCCGTAAGTGTCCTGTTTTTAGACTTTAAAATAACTGGGCGTTGATGGTCTATGCGATCACAAAGTAAGAGATGCGATCGCATAGTGGACTGGTTTCTAAAGCTACGCGATCACGAGTGCAAGTGTGCGATCGCGCAGAACATTAACCCTCACCCTACGCGATCGCAAACAAGAAAGTGTGGTCGCACTATGTAGCTACCCAACCCCCTTCCCCCCAGCTCACCTGCCCCCTATGCGATCGCATAGTGCAACAGATTCCTCTCCCCTCAAACACCAGCAAATGCATTTTACACCAGATTTTTCCTAAGTTTTGCACTCCGACACCTACCCGAAACTCACCCGAGCCCTCGGAGCTCAAAACCAAATATACACACAACCTCAAGAACATACCACAGACTTATTCATGTAATCAAAATACCAAAATAACGTCATAAACATCGAATTAAACCTCAAAATCAATGAACTTCCTTTAAACTTTTAAATTTTCCATTTTCGATCCAAATCACGTCAAACTGAGTCCGTTTCCCACCAAATTTCACAAATAACACATATAAAACATATTGAACATGTTCCACCGGAACCAAGATACGAGTCCGATACCACATGTTTCACATCAAAACCTTTATATTTTTCATTTTTAAAAACCTTTATATTTTTCAGAAAATAATTTTTCTTTAAAAATTCATTCCTCGGAATTTGATTACGGGTATACGCCTAAGTTCCATATTTTCCTACAGACCCTCAGGGACCTTCAAATCATGGATCCAGGTCCGTTTACCAAAAATTTTGACCAAAGCCAACTTTATTCAAATTTCAACACAAAAATATCACTTTTGTCAGTTTTTCACATAACGGCTTCCCAGCTATACGCTCGGGCTGCGCATGCAAATAGAGGTGAGATATAAGGAGGTTTTCACGTCCTTGAAACACATATTTAGCTAAAATTACAGGGATTACCTTTTGGGTCATCACACAAGTCAAATAAGCTTTTTTAAAATAAATTATTTCTAACATATGGACTATCTATTAATGGTGTAGTAGCAAGCATCTAAGTACTATCTCAAGTTTTTTTTTGCTAAAAGAAGTATTTCATTGAAAACTAGGAACGAAGATACGTAAGTTTATTTAGATGATTTGCTATGGATATATAAGGTAGCTGCATGAGTAAGAAAAGGGTGTTGGGGGGTGGGGGTTCCTTAAAAATACAAAATGGGGTGGGAGTGTGTTTCTACTTTGGACTTCCCAAAATGGTACATCAAAAATATTCCATTACCTCCTCTCATTGCTCTATTAAATTGATGCATGTTGGGCTCCTTTTTCATTGACTTGGACAAATGCATGGATCTCTTGACTTGTAACTGCCACTGGATTGACAACCAATTCATGTGCTCACCAAAGAAGGACAAATCCTTATGCTTGACCCTGGGCTGCGACTTGGATTAAATCTGTGTAGTTGTACTCCATGAGCAGGTCAGTATGATCGGCCATTTTCGTTTCTGTGAGGAACATGATAGAGGGGTTGTTCCATGTGAGCAAAATGATGAGATTCTGACAAAATTCTAGATTATGAGATCCTCGACAATTCCATAATATTATCTTCATTAGTCTTTCATGCTGTGGGAAGCTCTCTTCCGGAGCCAGTGATAGTTCCAGGTGCATTAGTAAGTGAAGAGGATCGTATAGGGATGTTGGTAGCAAGTTGTCCTGTAGGATTTGGATCATGAGCATGGCATATCTCTCTTTCAATGAAGATGGGTTTAGGCATATGTTCTATGAGGTTTTCTGGAGGGACGGGGGGATGAAGATTAGGTACTTTTTTTCTATATTTTCTGACATGGAGATCGTCAGAAAATCGTTCAAAATCATGGATTCTATGAAGGTCTCTGGTAGGTCGTTGCCTTCTTCTTCTTGGTTTTCTTACTGTGGTGAATGAGGTGCATATATGATATTATGGTTGATGATCGCATATTTCTGCAATGGTTGTGTTGATACTAGGGGTTGGTGGGGTATAGTTGGTTGGTAAGGAGGAATAGACCATGGCAAGGAGTTGCTTTGTGGGGTGTAGTCATATGAGGAGGGTGGTGGGGTACCTGGGCTTGACATTGTTGGAATTGGGTGATGATTTCTTGCAATTGCCAAAGAGTAATATCCTATTGAAGGATAAGGTGTAGGACTTGGTTTTGATGTGTTTGGTTTGGTGCTCCTTCATGAATTGTGAAGGCCATCCTTTCTGAGGTCTCTAGTAGTAGCGACACATGATTTTGTAGTAGTCGCAGTTCTATTAGAGAGTGGTGGTGGGAGGGTTGTATTTGCTGTGGTAGGAGAGGTGGTAGTTGGTTCATTAGTGGACGGGTTAGAGGGAATGGAGTCCATTGATGTGCATGGGGAGGTTGGTGGTGAATGATTATGTGGGGTGGGGGAAAGTGGTGGTAGTGGTTGATGTGGATATTGTTTATTTGTCTCATGTGCCTTTGTTGATGGTGGTGATTCCTTTAGGATTGTATTCGATATATTAGAGGAGTTTGGTGAGGTATTGGTAGGCAATTTGGAGATTTGAGATAAAGTGGAGATAGCAATTGTTAGGGTGGTATTTGAAGGGATCATTGGGGATGTATTGGGTGTAATTTCATCAATTGATTGATGGAGAGAGCCATTGTTATTGGTTGATGATCTAGTGTAAGATTCATGCAATGGAATGCCGTGTGATTGTGGTATTGTAGGTTCTGTTGAAAGAGTATTAGGTGGTGGTTCTTTAGGTAGAGATGATGATGAGGAAGTGGAGTGTGGCAGGTGAGGTGGAGTGTGTGAAGTAAGATTGATGTTTTGGGGTAAGGGAAGTATGATAGAGTTTATAATTGTTTGCATGTGCATTTTAGATTCATTTGTCTTATTAGTGCTTAGTGAGTATTGATCATGCAAATGCATGTGTGAGGTCGGGATTGGGTTGGTGGATTCATGATGATTTTCCACATTTTGTTGTTTCTTGTTGTTGTTTTGTTTTGGAGGCATGCTTTTGGACAATGTTTTACGAATAAGAGGGTGTAAGGGAGGTGACTTAGGGTAATTATTTGATTCTCCTAGGTTATCAGGGGACATGGGTATTGGAAAATGATAGTAGGTAGTTGATGATTTAGGGTAGTTTTGGTTAGGGTTATCAGGTTGTTGTATAGATTGTATTGGGTAGGGTCGGGTGGTTTTGGACTTTGAATTGGCAGTAATAGGTAGGTCAAGGGTTGGGTTTTGTTTCGATAAGTCAATTTGGTCTTGTAGGTTGGGGATATTGGCTTGTTTTTTAGTGTCATGGGGCCTATTTGGCTTTATTGTGTCTTTGAGGCTGGTATTGGAAGGGTTTTGATGGTTTTGATTCTTGATCATGGTTTGGGGTAGTTGGTGATCTTTCATTTTGTTGTTGTCCGTGTTTTTACCATATGAGACTGCTTTCCATTTTGTTTGTTGACCATCTTCATTAGTGTTTACATTTGGATTATTATGAGGTTGGTTCGAGGTAGAAGGGGTTGTAGAGGACGGACAATAATGAAGGTTGTGTCCTAGACAACCACATTTAGTGCATATAATAGAAGAATCCTCATAGTGTATTAATTCATCTTGAGTCGCTAATAGAATTTTGGATGGGAGTGTTTTGCCTAGTGGTGCTAAGATGCAAAGTCGGGCATATCGGCCTCTTGATGTATGCTCTGTGCATGTGTCTACTTTTATCAGTGTGCCAATAAAATTTGCTATTTTTTTTTAGAATTTGTAAGTCATAGTATTTAGTGGGTAGTTCCCGAAGGCGGATCCACACATTAGTATAATTTGTGTGTGATAGTGTTGGATTAAATTTCAGTTCCCATTGGCGTATGGAGAGGTATTGAGAGCCTACGAACCAAGGTCCATTTTGATATATTTTGTTATAGTTTTCTATGTTTTGAAACTTGATGAGGTATAAGTCATAACCTAGGTCAATAATCTGAGTGCTTCGTCAAGTTTCTAGAGTGAGTTTAGTTTGGTCTTAAGATTTGTATAGGATATTTTTTTACCTAGTAATTTGATAATAATGGCTTGTTGCCAAGGGAGGTATAGCCTTGGTTTGTCATTAGTGGAAATTGGTATGAAAAAGAGATGTTTGGTTGGGTTGGAGTTTTCTTCTTCTAGGGACAATTTTTTCAAGAATTCTGCTTCTAGGGTGGGATTGATTGGTGGTGGAGGAGGGGAGAGAGTGTCACGGAAACTCACCTTGTTTGTGTTGATAGTTGAGGCGCTGGTTTCCTCATCTATGTTCATAGCTTCCTTAGGTTTATTGATGCTGCGATTTAGTTGGTCCTTCTCTTGATCTGATAGCTCGTTTTCAGATGTTTCCTTCATGGATTGGTTTATGGAAATACAATTGATTTTGGGCAGTAGTACTACTATCTCAAGTTGCTGTTGAGTAAAGAGAAAGAATTCACTTTTCTTGTCAAAATTGATACGATATTGAAAATTCAAGTAGGAGCTTAATTAAGAAAAATTAGCAATCATACGAAGGAAGCGGATGAAATGATATCATGACCCGAAATTCCCACCGTCGGGATCGTGATGGCGCATAACAGTTCACTTGCTGGGCAAGCCAACTTTATAACATTTTTACTTCTTTTAGCAGTTTAAACAATAAAACTGATAACAAACTAAAAAAATAGATATGTCCAAGTACAAATGCGGAAAATTTAAATAGCCAATCGTCTATTACATTTTCCTAAATCTGGCGTCACGAGTTCACGAGCTTCTAAAGTAATACACATAAAGTTCTGGAATAAATAGAAAAGTGTCTGAATGAAATTATACAGCCAATGAAAAGAGGATGGGAACATCAGGTTCCGTGGGCACTGAACAGCCGTACCTCAAGTCTCCTTAGGTATCCGATCTGAGCTCACTAATGACCGCAACTGGGACCGTCTCCGAAATCTGCACAATGTGCAGAGTCTAGTATCTGTACAACCGAGCCCATGTACTGGTAAGTGCCGAGCCTAACCTCGATGAGGTACTGACGAGGCTAAGGCATGGTATCTATACAAAACCTGTACGCAGTATATAAATGAAAGAATAATAGGAAATACAGAACAAAACCAAACAACCAACTTAAACGGATAACCACAGCCTCTAGAGTGAACAAATATTTTCCAGAATTTATAGATCCTTACTATACTAGACAATGAAAGAAATACCGGAAGGAGATGCTGTTCAGGTAGAAATATATAGTTTTGTTGTGGCGCATAACCCGATCCCACCAGACATCAAAAAATTCTCCCTTATTCCTCTGTAACAATACAATAAAAGTAAATAATATATATATGTTGCGGCGCATAACCCGATCCCACCATATATCCATATCAATAGAATAATTCATCATTATTCCTCCTTATCAATCCCTCCTTATTCCTCCTGTTGCGGCGTGCAACCCAATCCCACCATATATCATATACACCCTTATTTATCCTCATCAATCCTCCTTTATTCCTCCTGTTACGGCGTGCAACCTGATCCCACCATATATCATATTCACCCTTATTCCTCATTATCAATCCTTCCTTATTCCTCATGTTGCGGCGTGCAGTCCGACCCCTCCATATCAGTAACAAACACTCAATGTACACAGTCAATTTATAGTCTAAATCACATGGGCTTTACAATAAGTAATTACCGAACTGAACCAAACAAGGGAAACCTTGATCAACATCAACTCTACTACAGTAATACTACTCAGCGAGACCAATCCAGCAATTTACAATTTTAAAGGTAGAACAAGTGAAATTGAGCGAATAGAAGGGATTAGGGGACCTATGGGAAGAACTAACATAGCTAACCGGAGGAGATGTTGATTAACACATAGCAGTTAACCATGGAAGCATTTAGAGCATATAACAACTAAGATAGGAAATGAAACAATTAATGGAAAACAGTAAGTCAAGGAAAACAAATAATTTGGCCATGTATAGGCACTCGTCACCTCGCATATACACTGCTCACATAGATTTCACATAATCACATAAACCGAGGGTTCCTAGTTCCCTCAAGTCAAGGTTAGACACAACACTTACCGTGATCTACAGGCCATCGCTGCTAAATTATCGCTTTTCTTTTAGTTTCCACCTCCGAACCACTCATATCTAGCCATAATTAACTTAATAACATTAAATATTGCTAAAAAATCAATTTCAGTACATAAATTTAGGTTTCCCAACATTTCCCTCAAAAAGTCAAAAATTGACCCCGAGCCTGCTTGGTCAAACCTCGAGGTTTGGACCAAAAACCAGTCACCCCTGAGTCCAAATATGTAACTAGTTTCGAAATCCGACCCCAAATTGAGGTCAAAATTCCAATTTCCTAAAAATCCCTAATTCTACCCAAACCACCAATTTCTACCATGAAATTCCTAGATTTAAGGTTGAATTCTTGTAAAATGAAGTGAAAGATTGAAAGAAACGATTTAATAATCACTTACCTATGATTTGGGGAAGAAATGGTCTTCGAAAAATCTCCTAGAGGGTTTTCTTGCTTTGAAGGTTTTGAAAAATGAGAAAAAATCTCGTATAAGTGAAGACTTATCAGCTGCGGATGCCGCATTTGCGACCTGTGCTTTGCATTTTGCGAAGCTCGAAAATGCGAGTAAAGTATCGCAAATGCGACCCTCTCGTATTTCTGCAGCCTTCACAAATGCGAACTATTTATCGCAAATGTGAACCTGGACTTCCGCAAATGCGGACCTATTCTCGCAGATGTGAGACTACCCCACTTCAGCCTATGCTCGCAAATGCGATACTTCTTCACAAATCCGATACTCGAATTTGCAAGCCAGACCTCGCAAATACGAGATCTGCAGACCTGAAGCACACCAGTTATGTTTTTCTAAGTTCATTTCACTCTATAGCCTATCTGATACTCATCCGAGCCCTTGGGGCTCCAAACCAAACATGCACACAAGTCCTAAAACATCATACGGACCTTCTCGTACGATCAAATCAAAAAAATAACACCTAGAACTACGAATTTAGCACCAAAACATATGTAATTCTCAAGAACACTTTAAAATTCCTATTTTCTCAACCGGACGTCCGAATCACATCAAATGAGTTTCGTTCCCCACCAAGTTTCACAGATACGGTATAAATATTATAGTGGACCTACACCAGGCTCCGGAATAAAAAATACGGACCCGATACCAACAAGACCAAACAATAATCAATTTCTTAAAACCATTAAAATATCAGTCTTTTAATTTTTAAAAAAAATTCAGATCTCGAGCAAGGGACCTCGAAATTCGATTACGGGCATACGCCCAGATCCCATATTTTATTACGGACCCATCGGGACCGTCAAAACACTGGTCCAGGTCTGCTTACTCAAAACGTTGATCGAAGTCAACTAAAATCAACTTTTTAGGCCAAAATTTATTATTTCATCAGTTTTCTACATAAAAGTTTTCCGTAAACACGCACGGACTGCGCACACAAACTGAGGAGGGTAAACATGCGATTCTTAAGGCTAAGGAGCGTACAATTGAGTTCTAAAACATAAGATGAACCTTTGGGTCATAAGAAATAATGAAGATCACTTCCACAATTAATAAAATAATTCAAAATCAAAATAAATTAGCGGCTGTTCTTTTACATGTAAATGAACTTTGAACTGATTTTATTTTGAAGTCGTATTTATCAAAAAGTAGTATTGCTTGTCTATCGATTTCCGTATTTTTTTCATATAAAAGAGAAATTTGTGCTGGTATAATATTCCAATTTGATTTGTATCATTACCATCATCATTTTAACCGGTAATTCTCCTAGTGATTTTATTCTCATTAGTTTCCACAAATTATCTATCCATATTTACGCAAAAATAATTACACAATAAAAGGACTTCTACACACTATATACTATATGTATAAGTGAATTCTATGTTATTGTCACGACCCGAAATTTCCATCGTCGAGACCGTGATGGCGCCTAATTTCCACTTGCTAGGAAAGCCAACATTAGAATTTATTCAACCAAACCTTGTTCAATTCGGTAAATAATAGCAATAAACTAAAATGAAATACAACGAGTGCGGAATAATGTAGAAGCTTGAACATTTACTACTACCCGGATATGGATTCACAACTCACGTGGTACTAAAATTACTACAAACAGAGTCTAAAAAGGAAAATACGTTGTTTTGAAGTAGAAAAACAGTAAATGATAAAACTAGGAAGAGATGCGAGGGTCTGTGGACGCCAACAGATCTACCTCGGGTCTCTTGACAACAAATTTGGCAGCTAACCTCTCAATCAGTTAGAGCCGGTACCAAAATCTGCACAGAAAGTGCAAGTGTAGTATTAGTACAACCAACCCCGTGTATTGGTAAGTGTCGAGCCTAACCTCGACGAAGTACCGATGAGGCTAAGACAAGACACCTATAAATCGAACATGTACAATTTAACAACGTATATACAAATAACAGTAATGAAGAACTAGATAGGTAATATAATGAGGGCGAATCATGCTGAGCGGAATGGGAGATAAAGAACTACAACATAATGATAACTTGAACATCCAATATACTATGAACCAATAGGAACCAGTGAACACAATAAAGGAAAAAATGCACGGCATTACCCTTCGTGCTTCAACTCTGATCCTCACCAAGAAATTAATAGAAACGGCATGGCATCGCCCTTCGTGCAGTAACTATCATAACATAACATTGCATCACCCTTCGTGCATTAAACACACAATATGGAATGATATCACCCTTCGTGCATCAACACTCTCAACCTCACCATAAAGTCAATAGAAACGGCACGACATCACCCTTCGTGCATTAACACTCTCCCTTACCATAATGAAATGAACAATAGCAATAAGGAGATAGGATAACAAATACAAGCCTTACTTCCACATTTGGTTCCAGAATGTCAACCTCAACTTCGGAATCAATACTCAATTATCACCAAAATATTTGTAAACATGATAGAAGCGACCGATCTAGCAATACTAGTCTAAACATGGATAACATGAACAAAGGAAGTTAAATTTTTAAGAATACCAAACCCCACCCGCATGCTTTAACATGTCTTCAACACATAAGTACTTATCACCTCACTTATACGTTGTTTTCAACAATTAAACAAGTAGCATTTACGCAAACAATTCCTATTCCCTCAAGACAAGGTTAACCACGACACTTACCTCGCTCCAACAACCAAACTCAAAGGTTAACCACGATTTTCCTTTCACACAAGCCTCTGAACAATTAGAATCTAGAAAATTACCAACCAAACAATTCAATTTAAGCATTAGGAACTACCCACGATTGTAAATAATTTAACTTAGGAAATTATTAAAAAGTCATAAAAAGTCAACACCCGGACCTGCTTGGTCCGAACCCGAAATTAGGACCAAAATTCAATTACCCATTCACCCCTAGACCGATTATGTGATTTGTTTTGGAACCCGGCCTCAATTTTAGGTCTAAATCGTAAACTTACCAAATCTGTAATTTCTACCCAAAACTCCCAATTCCGCCATCAAAACCTTAGATTTTAGGTTGAAATCTTTGGAAAAGTAGTGAAAGATTGGAAAGAAATAGGTTATAATCACTTACCAACGATTTGGCGAAGAAGAACTCTTAAGAAAATCGCCTCTAAGGTCTTATGTTTTGGAAATTTGAGAAATAAGTCATATTTTGTTCAGGTGCAGATGTCGCATTTGCGACCTAGGCTTTGCAATTGCGAAGCCCGCAAATGCGAGAAAACCTTCACAAATGGGAATTTGCCACATCTCTGCTGCCTTCGCAAATGCAAACAAAATGTTCACAAATGCGGAACCTGAGGATTGCAAATGTGACCCATGTCTTCGCAAATGCGAAGAATCTGCCTCCCCAGCTCCCATCGCAAATGCAAAACTTTGTTCGTAAATATGTTTATTGGTCATCTGCAAATGTGACCTCATGATCGCAAATGCGAACCTGGGCTAACCCAAGCACACTTTTCAAATGCAAAGAAATGGCTCGCAAATGCGAACCTTACAGACAATGGGAATGTTCGCAAATGCGTACTGTGATCTCACAAATTCAAGCTCAGAGGCCAATTCCCATAAATTGCAAACACCAACAAATGTCCTAAGTCTGAATCACTTCGTAGCCTATCTGAAACTCACTCGAGCCCTCGGGCTGTAGACCAACTATGCACACAAGTCCTAAAACATCATATGAACTTGCTCGCTCAATCAAAACACCAAAATAACACCTAAAACTTCTATTTTCACAACCTGATGTCCGAATCATGTCAAACCAACTCTGTTTTTCACCAATTTTCATAGACAAGTCCGAAATATGGTATTAGACCTATACCTGGAATCGAAACAAAAATACGGACCCGTTATCCAAAAAGTCAAACTTTGGTCAAACATGTTAAATTCATTAAGCCTTTAACTTTGAAATTTCGACAAAGTCCGATATCTCAGGCTAGGGACTTCCGAATTTAATTTCGGGCATACGCCCAAGTCCCAAATCATAGTACGGACCCACTAGGACCGTCAAAACATGAATTCGGGTCCTTTTACTAAAAATGTTGACCGAAGTCAACTCAAATGATGTTTTATGGAAAAAATTCTTAATTTTCTTAGTTTTTAACATAAAAGCTTTCCGGAAAGATGCCCGAAATGTGCACACAAATCAAGGAAGGATAAAACATAATTTTAAGTCTTCGAATCACTGAATTAGGCTTCAAAACATGAGATGACCTATCGGGTTATCACATTCTCCACCTCTAAAACAAATGTTCTACCTCGAATGGACATAGAAAAGTCTCTGAACTAGTTAATAGGTGGGGATATCTTCTCCGCATGTCCGACTCGGACTCCCAAGTAGCTGCCTCGATGGGCTGACCTCTCCACTATACTCAGACTGAAGTATAACTCTTCGACCTCAACTGACGAACCTGCCGGGCTAGAATGGCCACTGGCTCCTCCTTGTAAGTCAAATCCTTTTCCAACTGGACAGAGCTTAAATCTAACACATGGGACGGATCTCCATGATACTTCCGGAGCATGAACACATGGAACACCGGATGAACTGCTGATAACCCCGGAGGCAACATAAGTCTATAAGCCACCTCTCTTACTCTTTTAAGAATCTAAAAAGGTCTGATATACCTAGGGCTCAACTTGCTCTTCTTTCCAAACCTCATGACACCCTTCATAAGTAATACCTGGAGCAACACTCTCTCCCCGACCATGAATGCAACATCACAAACTTTACGGTCGGTGTAACTCCTCTATTTGGACTGAGCTGTACTAAGCTAATCCTGAATAATCTTGACCTTATCCAAGGAATCCTTTACTAGATCCATGCCAAAAAATTGAGCCTCATCATGCTCGAACCACCCAACTGGCGAACGGAACCGCATACCGTATAATGCTTCATAGGGAGCAGTCTATAAGATATGCGCAGAGAATATTCTCCAATATCTGAATAAAGCGCTTGGACTGTCCGTCCGTTTAAGGATGAAACAATGTGCGCAACTCAACTTGCGTGCCCAACTCACATTGTACTGCCCTCTAGAAGTGCGAGGTGAACTGCATGCCTCGATTAGAATAATACACACGGGCACACCGTGAAGACGGACGATCTCGCTAATATAAATCTCTGCAAACCGCTACGAAGAATAGGTAATTTCCACAGGAATGCAATGCGTTGACTTAGTCAATCTGTAAACAATGACCAAAACATCATCGAACTTCCTCTGAGTCCGTGGGAGTCCAACAACGAAATCCATAGTGATACACTCTATCTTCTACTCAGGAATCTCTATCTTCTATTGCAAACCACCGGGTCTCTGATGCTCATACTTCACTTGTTGACAATTTAGCCACCGAGCTACGTAAGCAACTACATACTTCTTCATCCTCTTCCACTAATAATGCGGCCGCAAGTCCTGATACATATTTGCGGCGCCTAGATGAATAGAATACCGGGAACTGTGGCCTCCTCAAAAATCAACTCACAAAGTCCATCCTTATTAGGCACACAAACCCGACCCTGCATCCTCAAGACCCCGTCCTCACCAACAGTAACCTGCTTGGCACCACTGTGCCGTACTGTATCCCTAAGGACAAACAAATGAGAGTCGTCATACTGCCGATCTCTGATGCACTCAAACAAAGAAGACCGAGCAACTGTGCAAGCTAGAACACGATTGAGCTCTCAAATACCACACCTCACAAACTAGTTTTCCAAAGTCTGTACATCCGATGCAGGCGTCCTCTCACCGGCTGGAATGAACGCAAGGCTGCCCATACTCGCTGCGCTTCTACTCAATGTGTCGGCCACCACATTTGCCTTCCTGGGATGGTAAAAGATGGTGATATCATAGTCTTTCAATAGCTCCAAACACCTCATTTGTCTCAAATTGATATCTTTTTGCTTTAACAAATACTGAAGGCTCCGATTATCAGTGAATACCTCGCACGACACACCATAAAGATAGTGCCTGCAAATCTTCAGTGTATGAATAATAGCTGCCAACTCTAAGTTATGAACAGGGTAATTCTTCTGATGAACCTTCAACTATCGTGATGCATACGAAATCACCCTATCCTCCTACATCAATAGTGCATCGATCCCAACACGAGACAGATCATAATATACCGTGTAAAATCTTGAACATGTGGGTAACACCGACACCGAAGTTGTAGTCAAGAACTCTTGAGCTTCTTAAAGCTTGCCTTACACTCGTCTGATCATTTTAACGAGGCACCCTTCTTGGTCAACCTGGTCAACAGGGCTGCTATAGATTGGAACCCCTCAACAAATCGACGGTAATAGCCTGCCAAACCTAAGAAACTTCTGATTTCCATGGCTGAAGTGGGTCTAGGCCAGTTTTAAACTTCCTTAATCTTCTTAGAATCTACCTAAATGCCCTATGCTGATACAACATGCCCCAAGAAAGGGACTGAATCCATCCAAAACTCGCACTTTGAAAACTTGGCATAAACTAGCTGTCTCACAGAGTCTGAAGCACAATCATAAGATGTTTCTCATGATCCTCTCGAATACGGGAGTATATCAAGATATCGTCAATAAACACAATCACAAAGGAGTCTAAATAAGGCTTGAACACTCGGTTCATCAAATCAATGAATTTACTACAAACTCATAATGCTCGTACTGAGTCCAAAAAGTTGTCTTTGGGACAACGGATGCCCTAATCCTCAACTGATGATAGCTAGACCTCAAATCCATCTTCGAAAACTCCTTGGAACCCTAAAGCTGATCAAATAAATCATCAATCCTCGGCGATGGATACTTGTTATTGATTGTGACTTTGTTCAACTACCGATAATCTATGCACATCCTCATCGATCCATATTTCATCTTCACAAACAACAGAATCGCACCCCAGGGCGAGACATTAGGCCTAGTGAAACCCTTATCAAGCAAATCTTGCAACTGTTCCTTCAATTCCTTGAACTATGACGGGGCCATACGGTATGGAAAAATGGAAATGGGCTGAGTACCCGGAGCCAAATCAATACAGAAATCAATATCCCTGTCGAGTGGCATCCCCGACAAGTCTGCAGGAAATACCTCAGTAAACTCACGAACAACTGACACGGGATCCATGGAAGGGACCTCTGCACTAGAATCACGAACATAAGCCAAATAAGCTAGACACCCTGTCTCAACTATACGCCGAGCGTTCATGTAAGAGATAACCCTGCTAGTAGAATCGTCAGAAGTCCCCCTCCACTCTAATCGAGGCAACCCCTGCAAGGCTAAGGTCACCGTCTTGGCGTGACAGTCCAATATAGCGTGATAAGGTGACAGCCAATCCATACCCAATATAACATCAAAATAAACCATATCGAGAAGTAGAAGATCTACACTAGTCTCAAGTCTCCTAATAGTGTCCACACACGAACAATAAAAACGATATACAATAATAGAATCCCCCACATGCGTGGACACACATACAAGGGCACTCAAATAATTACGAGGCACAACCAAATATAAAGTAAAATAAGATGACAAATAGGAGTAAGTGGAACCCGAATCAAATAGAACTGAAGCATCTCTACTACAAACTGAAATAGACATGTGATAATGGCGTCATATGACTCAGGCCCAGGCCTGGTTGGAAAAGCATAGCATTGGGGCACGGCCCTACCACGCTGAACTATATCTCTAGGACGGCCCCTGGCTCGATGGCGTCCACCTCTAGTGGCCTGACCTCCACCTCTAATGGTCGGATCACCACCTATAGTTTCATGACCCCTACCTCTAGTTGGCTGAGCAGGTGGTGCAGCATCCTGTGGCTTGGCCATGTCACGAGAACCCTGATACTATGAACTACTCGATGCACTTGGGCAAAACCTAGCGATGAGCCTCGGATAAGCACAAGTATAATAAGACCTCGGTCGATAAGATTGTTGGCCGTGAAACAGACCCTGTCGACCTAAGTAACCACCTTGGAAACTCTGGAGTGGAGGTGCACTAATAGGAGCTAGTAGTGCACCGTAGGCTTGCTGATCATAATAAGGCATATGAGGGCCACGACTACCCTAATCACTATGGGATGCCTGGAACACTGAATGAAACGGCCTGGGGTGATGGTCTCTACCAAAAGTACTCCTGCCTCCAGATGAGACACCGATGAACCCACAAGAATGACGAGGTCTCTTGTCAGGCCCCTAATCTCCCTGTGCAAGAACCACATTAACTCACCTGGCGACATTGGAAACAATAGGATGGCAATGAACCCCTTCAGAACTTGATCTGGCCCGGCAGGAACAGTTTGGGCTGAAGCCTCCCCATCAAACTCTATGTATGGCTCCATTGATGGGGCTGCTGCTGGGGCTCTGGTTTGAGCCCAGCCCTTGCCTCGGCCTCTGGCTCGACCTGCCCCTTGTAGGAGCTGCCACCAGAGGCTCTGGCTACTGCTCAACTGAAGAAGTGGTACGTATTCTCGCCATATGTGAGAGAATAAGAGTAGAAGAGTTCAATCAGCATTGAGAAAAAAAAATTGCACGACAAAAGAAGAATAGAAGTGAAATTTGCTCCTAAACATCATAGCCTCTACGAGATAAGTATAGACGTCTCTATCCCCATCCCCCAGAATTTATTAAGCTCGCTCGTGAATTGTGAGACCTGGGCAACCTAGTGCTCTGATACCAACTTTTCATGACCCGCAATTCCCACCATCAGGACCATGACTGTCACAACCCAAAATCTAACACAGGTCGTGATGGCGCCCAACACTGGAGTCAGGAGAGTCAACAGTTGTTTACTAGTTAGATTATCCTTAGTTAACATACCAACCCCACATATTCCAAAGTTTAAACTTAAATCATTTAAATAAAAGCGAAACATTAAAAAACTTAAGCAAATACAACCACAAGGATCATGATCCAATATATACAGTCCCAA
The DNA here is from genome assembly GCA_005239525.1 of Nicotiana knightiana. Lineage (NCBI taxonomy): Eukaryota > Viridiplantae > Streptophyta > Magnoliopsida > Solanales > Solanaceae > Nicotiana > Nicotiana knightiana. Next base: position 130,773 of record ML425071.1, read on the forward strand.
AATAAAGAGTCTACTATGTGCGTGCCAGGAACTAGTGTCACAAGTCGACAGGCAAACTAGTAGAATATACAAAAGATTATACAAAATGTACTGCTGTCTGAGAGAAGTAGACATAAATAAACAAAAGATAACTCCATCGCACTGCTGAGAATCGCCAAGGGAGGCAGCTCATCATGGAGTCAGGTCAAGAATATATGTCAAGCTCTGGTCGGATAACTAGAAACACCAGCCTCAGAACCTGTACAATTAAGTACAGAAGTGCAGCATGAGTACATAAATATATATGTACCTAGTGAGTATCCTGCCTAACCTCGAAGAGTTAGTGATGAGAGGTCGACATGACACTCACTAAGGTCCAACAATATAATTTAACAGGATGTAATGGAAACACTAGGCATCTAAAGACAATAAAGCAACAAGTATATATGTAAGATACTGAAATCCAGGAAGAATACTGGGAATAAATAAAACCATTACCACTTCACTTTTTCGCCAAATATCTGTCAGATCAATATCCATGAATTTAGTAAAAAATAAATCATACGCATGCAGGGTAAGGACAACCAGTGGAGTCACAAGGTAGTCAAGCCCGTGAACTGCCGAGGATCGAACGGCCCGTACCAAAAGTGCACCTCTCCACAAAGTACTCACATCTATGCACTGTCGAGGATCGAACGACCCGTACCGAAAGTGCATCTCTCAACCTCTCTATGCACTGCCCAGGATCGAACTGCCCGTACAAAAAGTGCATCTCTCGATCCCTCTCTATGCGCGGCTGAGGATCGAACTGCCCGTACTTAAAGTGCATCTATCAATCCGCCGTGGCGTACGGCCCGTTCACATAAGAGTGGTGGAAATAACACTCCGCTCAGAGAATGCAAATTGCGAAGCGGTCACATGCACATACATTATTCCTTTTTAAAAGAGAATACTTTTCACTGAGCAACTTATTACATGTTTTTCTCAAATTTCATAAATTCGGGTAAATAATCAACATGTAACGATAAGTCATTAAGCATATAGTTTATATTCAGAAAAACACAAGGCATAATATGGGCATAACTACCCGGACATAATGGTAATAGTCGCTACGTACGGACTCTCGTCACTTTGTACGTACGTAGCCCCAAAAAATTATCACTCATAGCATTTAAATCAACTAGGGGGACAATTCCCCCTCACAAGGTTAGAAAGGAGACTCACCTCGTGTCGAATCTACCCCTCGGACCAAGGATGCATCCGAACTCCGAACTTTACACCCGAGGACTAGAAACTAGCCAAATTTGGTACAATGACATCAATACATGCTCAAAGTAGGGAAGTTATCCTATTTATTAAATAATTTAACATTGTTGCAGAATTCCCAAAATCCAACCCCGAGCCCGCACGCTCGAATTCCAAAAAGTCACGGAGTAATCTCTCACCCGAAGCCTAAGGATCATTAATATATGATTTCTACTTGAATTCATGGCCACCTGGGGTTTGCATTTATACCAGGAGCGGTCCCGCATCTACGACTGGGCAACCGCACCTGCAGTCACACCAGATCAGGTGCACCAACAATATTTTAACTGGTTTTTTAGCCCCGTTAGATGCCCGGGAGGACCCTGGGCCACCCGAGCCCTCGGCCAAATATACCAACAAGTCCCAAATAATAATACAGACTCGCTCAAGCCTTCGTAACACCCAAAACAACGCTAATACTCAAAATCACACCTCAAAACCCCAAAAACCAAACTTAGGAATTTTAAGTTTTCTAGACTTCGCTAACAACGCGCCGAACCGACCTATACTACTCGGAATGACACAAAATTATACAAGAAAGTCATAAATGACATAACAGAACTATTCCCGGCCTCGAAATTCCGTTCCAACCTTGATAACACAAGAACACGTCCAAAACCACAATAGGAACTTAAGGAACTGCTTATTTCAATATTGGGCATCGAAACACTCCCGGGTCATCAGAAACCCATTCCAAACATACACCCAGGTCCAAAATCATCACACGAAGCTACTGGAACCGACGAAACTAGATTCCAAGGTCGTTTACCCAAAATGTTGACCAAAGTCAAACCTGGCCTTAAAGGCCAACTTTAAGGAACCAATTGTTCCTATAGCACTCTAAACAACTCTCCATACCGGGCCACCAGTCCTCGCAAGTCATAGTCATAAAAAAATGCTATGGGAAGTTTCATATAGGGGAACGGGGTCCGATAATTCAAAACGACTGGTCGGGTCGTTACATTCTCCACCTCTTAAACAAACGTTCAGCCTCGAACGGGTCTAGAATCATACCTGAAGTGCTGAATATGTGTGGATATCTGCTCTGCATGTCCTCCTCGGATTCCCAAGTCGCCTCCTCAACTGGATGGCCCTTCCACTGGACCCTTACGGCAGTACTCTTTTGGACCTCAACTGGCGGTCCTGTCTATCACTAATAGCAACTGGCTCTTTCTCGTAGCCCAACCTCTCATCCAACTTAATAGTGCTGAAATCAACCACATGAGAGAAGTTAGTGTGGTACCTCTGGAGCATGGATACATGAAAAACTGGATGAACTCCTGATAAACTGGGAGGCAAGGCCTGCTCATAAGCAACCTCCCCAACTCGCCTCAACACCTCGAAGGGACCTATAAATCTCGGGCTCAGTTTGCCCTTCTTCCCAAACCTCATAATACCCTTCATAGGCGAGACTTTCAACAGGACCCTTTCTCCCTCCATAAATGATACATCACACGCGCTCTTATTCGCGTAACTCTTCTTTCTAGACTGCGTTGTACGGAGCCTCTCCTGAATCAGCTTCACTTTCTCCAAGGCATCCCTCACCATGTCGGTGCCATATAACTTAGCCTCGCCATGCTCAAACCACCCGATAGGAGAATGACATCGCCGACCATACAAAGCCTCAAATGGTGCCATCTCAATGATGTACTGATAACTATTATTGTAAGAAAACTCGGCCAACGACAAGAACTAGTCCCACTAACCTCCAAAGTCAATCACACATGCCCTGAGCATGTCCTCCAATATCTGAACTGTACGCTCTGACTGACCATCAGTCTGAGGGTGAAATGTTGTGCTGAGGTCTATCTGGGTGCCCATCTCACTATGCAATGCTCTCCAGAAATGCGAATTGATTTGAAGACCTCGATTTGATACAATGGAAACCGGCACACCATGCAACCAGACTATCCCCCGTATGTAGATCTGGGCCAACCTTACAGAATTATATGTAGTAGCTACTGGAATGAAATGTGCCGATTTGGTCAATCTATCCACAATGACCCAAACCACGTCCACCTTCAGCAAAGTCCGAGGCAACCAACCACGAAGTCCATAGTGATGTGATCCCATTTCCACTCAGGAATGGGCATCTGATGAAGTAGGCCTCCTGGCCTCTGGTGCGCATACTTCACCTGTTGGCAATTAAGACACCTAGTAACATACCCCAAGATGTCCTTCTTCATCCGCCTCCACCAGAAATTCTTCTTCAAGTCACGATACATCTTTGTAGCACCAGGATGAATAGATTACCGAGAACTGTGTGCCTCCTCTAGAATCCTCTCCCTCGGGCCATCAACATTAGGACAACATAAGCGGCCCTGAAGCCTCAGAAAACCATCCTCGCCAATAGAAGCCTCCTTGGCCCTACCCTAAACCACTGTCTCTCGAAGCTACGGTAAGCACGGATCATAGAACTGCCAGGCCTTAATCTCCCCCAATAGCAAAGACTGAGCAACCACATGTGCTAAAACTCGACGAGGCTCTAAAAGGTCTAACCTCACTAGGAGATTGGCCAAGGACTGAATGTCCAAGGCTAGAGGTCTCTCTTCTGCTGCAATATAAGCCAAGCTACCCATACCATCCGCATTCCTGCTCAAAGCATCCGCTACCCCATTTGCCTTGCCCGGGTGATAAAGAATGGTGATATCATAATCTTTCAACAACTCAAGCCATCTGCGCTGCCTCAAACTAAGATCCCCCTTCTTGAACAAGGGCTGCAAGCTACGGCGGTCTGTATAAACCTCACAGGACACTTCATACAAGTAGTGCCTCCAAATCTTAAGAGCGTGAACAATCGCCGCCAACTCCAAATCATGCATCGGGTAATCCTTCTCATGAACCTTTAGCTGACGTGAAGAATAATCCATAACTCTCCCCTCCTACATCAACACACACCCCAAGACAACGCGTGAAGCATCGCAATATACTGTGTACATCCCAGAACCGGAAAGCAATACTAGAACTGGCGCTGAGGTGAATGCTGTTTTCAGCTTCTGAAAGCTCACCTCACACTTGTCAGACCATCGAAACGGGGCATTCTTCTGAGTCAATCTAGTCAATGGAGCTGCAATAGAAGAGACACCCTCCACAAATCGGCGATAATAGCCTGCTAGGCCCAAAAAGCTCCTAATCTCTGTAGCTGAAGTAGGATGCGACCAACTCTGAACTGCCTTGATCTTCTGAGGATCAACCTTAATACCCTCTCCGGATACCACATACCCCAAAAATTCCACGTAATCCAACCAAAACTCAGACTTGGAGAACTTAGCATATAGCTTATGTTCTCGCAAGGTCTGGAGCACAACTCTTAAATACTGCTCGTGCTCCCCCAGGCTACGTGAGTAAATCAAAATGTCATCAATGAAGACAATGATAAAGGAATCAATATACGGCCTGAATACCCTATTAATCAAGCCCATGAATGTTGCTGGGGCATTAGTCAAGCCAAAAGACATCACCAGGAACTCATGATGGCCATATCTCGTACAAAAAGCAGTCTCCGGAACATCTGAAGCCCAAATCCTCAAGTGATGATACCCCGATCGCAAATCAATATTAGAAAACACACGAGCACCCTGCAACAGGTCAAGCAAATTATCGATGCGCGACAATGGATACTTGTTCTTAATGGTAACCTTGTTCAACTAGCGGTAATGAATACACATCCACATAGACCTATCCTTCTTCTTCACAAATAGAACTGGAGCACCCCACGACAATACACTCGGTCTGATGAACCCCTTAGCTAACAACTCCTCAAGCTGCTCCTTCAACTCCTTCAACTTATTCGGAGCCATACGGTACAGAGGAATGGATATAGGCTGGGTGTCTGGAGCTAAATCAATGCAGAAATCAATATCACGGTTCGGAGGCATGCCCGGAAGATCCGAAGGAAATACATCTGCAAACTCTCGAACCAGTGGCACTAAATCAATCGTCGGAGACTCCGCGATGGTGTCTCGTACATAAGCAAAATAAGCTAGATAACCCTTCTCGACCATATGTTGAGCCTTCAAGAATGAAATAACCCAGCTGGCTACACTAACTGAAGAACCCCTCCACTCCAGCCTAGGCGACTCGGGCATGGCTAAAGTAACTGTCTTGGCATGGAAATCAAGCACGGCGTGATAAGGAGATAGTCAATCCATGCCTAGGATAACCTCAAAATCTACTATGTCGAGCAATAAAAGGTCAGCTCTAGTCTCGAACCCACAGAAAGGGATCACACAAGACCGATACACCGGGTCTACCATCACAGAATCACCCACATGAGTGGACTCACAAAAAAAATCCAGAAAAGGAGGAATAGGGCTAAACATATGAATAAGTGGATCCTCGATCAAACAGTATTGAAGCCTCTCTACCACATACTGAGATAATGTTTTTGATCACGGCGTCTGAGGCCACTGCATCTGATCTGGCCGGAATAGCGTAGAACTTGACTGGAGCACCTGAATACTGAGCTCCACCGGAGTGAACAGTAGCTACCTGACCTCCCCCTGACTGGCCTCCACCTCTGGGACGACCCTGCCGACCAGTCCTCTACCTCTAGGTGGCCGGACTGCTAGTGCCGGACCCATTGGCTAATAGGCCTGATGTACGGCCTTGCCTCGGTACCTAGGACACTACCTCCTCATATGACCTGGCTCTCCACACTCATAACAACTCCCAGGTGCTATAGTCAGCTGCCCTGAAGAAGATCCCTGAAGGGCCGGAGGGCGATGAGAGCCCTCAGGAATGGAACTGAAATAAGGATCGGAGGATCTCGGATGACTGGAATAATCACTATGTGAACTCTAAATGGTTGGAGGACGGTAGGAACGCTCTGGCGTTGCGCTGAAATGAGGCCTCACTGGAATACCTCGGGGGGGGGGGGGGGGGGGGGTGGATGTGCTGAATATAAAGTCTTGCTGGGCTGACCACTGCTATACAGACCCCTGCCCTAGTTGGGGCGCCTATGAAATCTCCTAAGAACCTAGCCCTCTTGTCCTGCTGACCCTGCTCCCTGCTCCTCGACCAATAACCCTCGATCCTGCGAGCAATCTCCACTACGAGCTGATAAGGGGTACCTATCTCCACCTCTCGAGCCATGGTGGATCTAATACCTGGATGCAACCCTACTACAATATCATAAGAGCATGGTGTGACAACTCTGAAAGAGCATGGTGTGACAACTCTAAAAATCTGGCCTCATAATCTGGCACGGACATCTGCCCCTGCTCTAACCGCTCAAACTAACCCCACAGCTCTTCCCTCTCAGAGTGTGGAATATATCTGTCCAAGAACATCTGCGTGAACTGCTCCAAAGTGACATTAGGAGAATCTGCTAGCCTGCTGAGAATATAAGACTGCCACCACCTGCGAGCTCTGCCCTCTAACTGGAATGTGGTGAAATCCACTCCATGGGATGCTAGGATCCTCATGTTGTGCATTCTATCCATGCACCTATCAATGAAGTCCTGGGCATCCTCACCTCGCTCACCCCCGAAGACTGGAGGGCACAATCGAGTCCATCTGTCTAACATCTTCTGCTGATTTCCATCCACAGTTGGTCTGGGCTCCGGTGCTGCTACAACAGGTTGGGCCCAACCTACAGGCAGTGTACCCGAGGTGTGATGTAATGCTGCTGTCAGCCCTCCATCCTGGGCAGTAGGGGTCTAGGTCCCCCCTCCCGCCTGATAAGTGGCAGGATCTGCTAGAAATAAACCAGCCTGGGACATAGTGTCCATAAACCTTACCTTACGGCCCAGGACTGCCCGAAGCCTGGCGCCATCATAAAGTCTACTGGTGCAGGATCTGCTGGAGGAACCTCATCCTGTTGCTCCACAATAGGGTCCTCTAGTGGCAGGACTGTAATAGCTTTGAGACGCCCTCGTCCCCTACCACGGGTTGGTGCCCTCCCTCGGCCTCTACCGCGGCCTCGGGCGGTGGGGGTAACGGCCCTTGGGGTCTGTAACATCAAATGCACGCGTCCTCACCATCCTTGAGAGAATAGAAGAATGAATTTAGTAAATAATAGACTGCAAGATAAAATAAGAACAAATAGAGGTTTCCTAACACCCTGTAGCCTACCGATCCGCAAGACTCTACTGGGTTTGCCCGGCACTCGTGAGACTTACGTGAACCTAGTGCTCTGATACCATGTTGTCACGACCCAAAATCCAACACAGGTCGTGATGTCACCCAACACCGGAGTTAGGCAAGCCAACAATTGGTTACTAGTGGGATTATCCTTATTTAACATACCAACCCCACATATTCCCAAAGTTTAAAACTTAGATCATTTCAATAAAGGCAGAAACATTAACCAAGTTAAGCAAATACAGCCACAATGATCATGATCCAATATATACAGTCCCAAATAAAAGTCTACTATGTGCGTGCCAGGAACTAGTGTCACAAGTCGACATGCGAACTAGTAGAATATACAAAAGATAATACAAAATGTACTGCTGTCTGAGAGAAGTAGGCAGAAATAAACAAAAGATAACTCCATAGCATTGCTGAGAATCGCCAAGGGAGGCAGCTCACCATGGAGTTAGGTCCAGAATATATGTCAAACTCCGGTCGGATAACCAGAAACACCAGCCTCAGAACCTGTACAATTAAGTACAGAAGTGCAGCATGAGTACATGAATATATATGTACCTAGTGAGTATCCCGCCTAACCTCGAAGAGGTAGTGACGAGAGGTCGACATGACACTCACTAAGGTCCAACAGTATAATTTAATAGGATGTAGTGGAAACAGTAGGCATCTAAAGACAATCAAACAACAAGTATATATGTAAGATACTGAAATCCAGGAAGAATACTGGGAATAAATAAAACCATTACTACTTCACTTTTTCCCCAATTATCTGTCAGATCAATATCCATGAATTTAGTAACAAATAAATCATACGCATGCATGGTAAGGACAATCGGCCAGAGTCATAAGGTTGTCAAGCCCGTGCACGAGGAAGGATCGAACAACCCGTACCAAAAGTGCACCTCTCCACAAAGTACTCACATCTATGCACTGCCGAGGATCGAACGGCCCATACCAAAACTGCATCTCTCAACCTCTCTATGCACTACCGAGGATCGAACGACCCGTACCAAAAGTGTATCTCTCAATCCCTCTCTATGCACTGCCGAGGATCGAATGACCCGTACCAAAAGTTCATCTCTCAATCCGCACGCGTACGACCCGTTACCAGAAGAGTGGGGGAAATCACACTCCGTTCGCGGTATGCAAATTGCGAAGTGGTCACATGCACATACATTATTCCTTTTTAAAAGAGAATACTTTTCAGTGAGCAATTTCTTACAAGTTTTTCTCAAATTTCATAACTTCGGGGAAATAAGCACTATGTAATGTTAATTCATTAAGCATATAGTTTATATCAAGCAATACACAAGGAATGATTTGGACCTAACTACCCGGACATAATTGAAATAGTCGCTACCTACGGACTCTCGTCACTTTGTACATACGTAGCCCCAACAAATTATCACATATAGAATTTAAATCACCTAGGGGGACAATGCCCCCTCACAAGGTTAGAAAGGAGACTCACCTCGTGTCGAATCTACCCATCGGACCAAGGATGCGCCCGCACTCTGAACTCTACACTCGGGGACTCGCAACTAGCCAAATATGGTACAATGACATCAATGCATGCTCAAAGTAGGGAAGGTGTCCTATTTATTCAACAATTTAACATTCTTGAAGAATTCAAAAAATCCAACCCCGATCCCACACACTCGAAACATACGCTAGGTCCAGAATCATCACACGAAGCTAGTGGAACTGATGAAACTCGATTCCGAGGTCGTTTACCCAAAATATTGACCGAAGTCAAACCTAGCCTTAAAGGCCAATCTTAAGGAACCAATTGTTCCTATAGCACTCTAAACACCTCCGAATCCCGGACCACTAGTCCCCACAAGTCATAATCATAAAAATCCGCTATGCGAAGTTTCATTTAGGGGAACAGGGTCCGATAACGCAAAACGACCGATCGGGTAATTACAGTGATGGAGCCTAACATTCCACTTGCTAGGCAAGCCAATGTTAGAAAATTTATTCAGCCAAACCTTGTTTTGTTCGGTATATAACAATAATAAACTAAAATGAGATACTTCTAGTGCGAAATAATGCAGAAGCTTCAATATTTACTACAATCCAGATTTGGAGTCATAACTCGCGAGCTACTAAAATTACTACCAACGGAGTCTGAAAAGGGAAAATACACTATTTTGTGGTAGAAAAATAGTAAATGATAACACTAGCAAATTTGGCAGCTAACCTCTCAATCAGCTAGAGCCGATACCAAAATCTGCACAAAATGTGTAGAGTGCAGTATCAGTACAACCGTCCCCATGCACTGGTAAGTGTCGAGCCTAACCTCGACGAAGTAGTGACAAGGCTAAGAAAAGACACCTACAAATCAAACATGTACAATTTAACAATGTATATACAAATAACAACATTGAAGAACTAGACAAGTAATAGCAGGAAGGGGAAACATGCATGTCACACCTCATTTTCACCCTGTAAGGGTAATAAGGAGTTTTTCCAATTTAAGTGACATTATTTGATTTTTGGGATTTATTTTATTCAGAGTCACCACCCTGAATTTTAACGATGTTCCGAGACACCATTTATTAATTAGAAATCCCAAAATCGAGGAATTTTGACTCTGTTTAAATTGTATGCGAACAAGAAATCCGGGTAAGGAATTATGTTAACCCTGGAGAAGGTGTTAGGCACTCCCGAATTCCGTGGTTCTAGCATGATCGCTTAATGATTAAACATGGCCTAAATTTTTTAATTACTGCTTTTATACCTAAGTGCATTTTTATATTTTTACTGCTTTTATTATTCAAAATTATTTAAAGAGTTATTTTGAGACAAGTCACATATGCATAAAACCCGTAGAGTTTGAAATGTGTCTAAAATCATGTCACGCAAACGTGTACATAATTCTTGAAACTGAACTCATTTAAGGAGATAAAATAAAGTTTCACAAGCGCGTATTTTGTTTTGTTGTAAAAAAGAAACTGGAAGCACGTCACACGGGCATGTACGCAATTCTGATAATTTTAAGAAATTTTTTCCTAAAAGTGTCTCTACGAGTGTTCTTTTTAGTCTTTATTTGTGTTACGTAAATGTATACACAATTTGAGAAAAAAGTATATTTTAGTTATTTTCATTCAAAGTTACGTAAAACGTATACTCCGAAGATTGATTTGCTTTCTGAGTTTAAGGCATTCAATATCTAATAGGAGTTTCGAGATTCACTAATAAATTGGATATTCTAAATCAAGTCGAGAGATTGGGCTATGACCTAGTTTAGCCCAAATTGATCACTTTAGGTCATCCTAATTTTGGCTATTTGAAAAGGAGATACATGATTCAAACTAAAATAATGCAAATAAGACAATTAGGAAATAAACATGTCAAAACATTTTGAATTATATAGTAATAAGTAAAGCAACTTTGAATTACGGATATAATATTATGTAAAGACAAATAAGGTTTCCTTACCATTTGACCTATTTATTAAATGAGGGTATTTTATACATGGTTCATGAATCCAAAAGGACTTTTCTTGAACTTTGCTAGGAACGGTTGTTTGAAAAACCCAAAACTAACGAGATTTCTTGAGTTAAAACCATTTGATCATTTTTTTACGAAAAGAATTTAAATCAGAAAATACTAAAGTATCTAAAACTGCATTTTTGCTATGTTTTAGTTGGAACAAAACAATCTTTAACAATTTCAGATTTGAACTCTATCTTTTGATGTTGGATTTGAAAACTCATTTGTGTTCAGTAGTGAGAAATTTATAGTGAATTCTATAAATGAAATATTCCTCATGCTAATTAACAACAGAAGAGAAAAGACTGGTTATAGATTGTTTAACACACTTAATGGGTCTAATATTCAAGGCTTCATAGCTTGGAATTTCAGACTCTATCAGGATCAATTGGGCCATGCTCACGAGTCTGGCCCAGCTCGAGTGACCTTAGTAGGTCAGGCCCATAACTGCTATAATAATAAACATTTCAGATTTAGGAAAATACAACTGATCATAAATTTTATATAGTTCAGTCCATGTTTAAAACTGAAAAGGAAAAATTGTATATAAAAGACTGTAGATATGCTATTACATTACTCCTAAACTATAATAATACAGATTTTTATTAATATAAAAAAAAAAGGGAAAAACAAAACTAGTTGCTGCTCCTGTGCAAGCCAGCAACATGTTCTTCGAAGACTTAAACCTTCATTTTTCAACGTTAATCTAAAGTTATAAGTCCAAAGTTTGAATACTTGGACAGTGTTAATGATAGACCTTTTGGCATTTTGTAAGATAAATATAGCCATAAAGGAAGTTAGATTCAATCTTAATGATTCCCTAGGAGAACAAAATATGTTCATGCCTTTTTATGGACTGAATCTAACCATAGAAGGGGTCAGATTCAGCTCCATGAATGTCGTCTTTTGTACTTATTTGATACTCAACACATACCTATACCATGGCTTTGACTATTCTTGAAATTTTTAGAGAATGAACCTAACCATTTAAGGGATTCAGGTTCCTTATTCTAAGGCCCTTTTCGATTACCCATTTTATGCCCTCAAAGGGGGTAGTTTTCAGCAATTAAACTCATGTTTGTGCACTTACTTTGGGGTGAATTTTACCATTATAGAGGTCAGATTCGACCCCTTTAGTTCTATCCAATAGTGACATCTAAGTATATAGGGTCTGAGCCATCCAGACCAATATTTAAGCACCCTTATGGGGTGAATTTGACCATTGAGGGTAAGATTCACTACCCTTTAGTGCTATTTTCTAACGACTCTTACTATGACTTCAATTACATAATCACACAAGGGATAGTGACAGTTAAGATGAAACAGATTCAAGTAAAACCTCAGAATTTAGAAACATGACTAAACATACTTGTCTTGTCAATATAACACTCAAACTTTAACATAAACAAAAGAACATGCACCCATATTTCAGCATCATATTTTGTCACATAGATTTATTTATAAGCAAACTTAGCAAGAAAAATATAGTCATGAAGAAGGGACAACATGCTTCAGATCTAAAATTCATTTAATGTTAAGTGTTACATACCTTTTAAGAGAAGGAATAGAAAAGACCTGACCAAATAAAGGTCAGGCTGAGAATAGAAAAACAACAAGAATAAAGGATAGACCCAAGCAACAACAACATCAGATCAACTAGCCAAGACCAAATAATAACAAACAGGAAAAACCAACCCAGAACTTGAATATGTGTGCAGGAGATTTCGAAATTAGAACACCAAAACAAGAAGGAACAAAACTCAGAACCAAGACTAAGAGGTGAGCATTTTCTTTTGTTTTACTGATTTTCGAAATACAATTTGTAAATAGCAACTAACTCTGATTTTATATTTTTTTGTCTTTTCCAAGTGTTTTTCAGTAGCTAAGTCAGTGTCCAAGACAGTAAATACAGTGTAAAAGATAAGGTCCTTCTAATGTGAAAAATTGTTGTATTTATAAGGGACTTGGGGATGGGATATACCTAGCATATTCCCTATCTAATGGGCTTAAATAGTACATAGGTAGATGTCACCCTTATCTTTTGGGACAGCTGCCCTTATTCCAGAAACTTCTAGCCCCTACAATGACCCTAATACCCCTTAAAATCTGATTTTCTAATTCTAGAAGGTTCTTGGGTTGTTACACCCACGATTCCTTAAACTAAAATACTAAATTACCCCTTAAAGTCCCTAGAATTACCCTTTAGGTAACTAAGGTTAAGGTTGATTAGGGTTACCTATTAACTTGGGTTAGTTGATCCTAATTAGTTACTTTAGTTAATTAAACATAATTAGCTATTCTTAACTAGGATTAGGACTTAGTTAGCTATTACAAAGTCATCACCTGAATTAGATTAACCTTGATTTGGGCTTGGGTTATTAATTAAAGGACCTTATATGACTAATTAATTGTTCTAGGACTTATATAAAAGAAGTGATTTATCTTTTTAGAAATTAGGACTTAGTTAATTAAGGGATTTAATTCCTAAATGATTTCAGACTTGTTTAGGAATTAAGTTAATTAGGTATTGGCTAATTCTAACTTAGTAAGTCACGCTAAACCCTTAATGAAATTAAAGGTTTAGTCTCTTTTAGGAAGTTAGGTTAGATAATTAGCTTGATTAGTTAAATATGTTTTTAGAGTTAGTTTCTAACTATAATATTAATTATTTTAGGTTTAGGTTAATTTTATTATTAGGTACTAATTCTAATTTAATAGGCCGATTAATTAGTTTAGGTTAATTAAATCAATTACATGAACTTAATGAGTTGTTTTAGTTAATTAATCCTAAACTAATTATATTAAACATATTTTTAGACTTAGTAAATTATTTAAGAGATTATTATCCTTGGTTAACCTATTAGACAAGTGTCTTTTTTTTAGAAGGTTGTCACTAACTAAGTTAATATTGAGTTAATTCACGACCATACACTAGTTCAGAATTAACTAATTTCCTAATTTATTGGGAAATTAATTAACTAACCTATTTATAACATACTCAAATAAACCATGAAGCAATTAATCAACAAAGACGATCATGCTTAAAGAAATACAGTAAATCCTAACAACTACATACTCACTAACATGAACAAAAACAGTCGTAATGTTAACAAATAATACAATCGAACGAGACAAGGAACAAGGCATATAGTGAGAAATCGAATCATGATTGTCAATAAGCCTTTATTACTAATTAACATGTTTATCACAGAATTTAACTTGTCAATTCAAACAAACATGAACAATGGAAGAACAATGAATGAGAAATTAGAATCTAGACTTGACAGTAACAAAAAATAATATTTTATCAAAGATGGAGTATTTATGGTTTTTGGCTTAAGAACAAAAACTAATAAGGACACCATACTAAAAAAAAGGGAAAAAATAATCCTATACATAAATAAAATGAACAGTAATTAAACATGATTTCATATAGAGACAGTAAAGAGACGAGGTGATACCCGTTAAAGGGATTTTTACCGGAAAAAATAAAATCGTCGGACCTTGGCTAGACTCCGGAGGGTTTGAAACGAGTCAAACCCACATGAATCAATTGGTCTTATCAAGAGCAACTGACTCATGTAGGTCCGAGCCGTTGAATTGTTCGAAGTCGACTGTGGTAACATTTTAGATTTTTCAGATTCTTAGATATGAAACTACTCAAAATTTGATGTTTGTTTGGGAAATCGATGGTGGATGGGGTTAAGGGGAGGAAGGGTATTGCATGGTGAATTTTTTGTCTATTTTGGTGGTGGTCCGCCACCGGTAGGCGATTTCCGGTGGCGGAAGGCGGCGGAACTAGTGGGGTCTAAAGCTGGCTAGGGTTTGGGTCTGTGAGAGAGACGGGCGAGTGGGGTGAGTTCTGAGAGGGGAAGGGACTCGTTAGGACATATATATAGGGATTGGGATGACTAGTTCCGGACCGTTGGATTAAAGTTATACAACGGCTGAGATGAGAGGGGGCTTAATACGGGGTCGTTTTGGGTGGTCTAGGCTGGGCAATTGTAATTAAATTTTGATGGGTATTGGGGAAGGGAGACTGGGCCTGGAGAATCTTAGCCCAGGTCCGATTTTAAGTTTAATTAATCAATTAATTAATCCTATTAATTAAAATTAAAATTTTAAAAGTAGTAACTAATTTTAACATAGTTTTATCTAGTTGTAAATTAATTGACAAGTTAATTAAGAGTAAAACAACTTAGTTTAATACCCATAATCACTT
This sequence comes from Nicotiana knightiana, assembly GCA_005239525.1. Taxonomy (NCBI): domain Eukaryota; kingdom Viridiplantae; phylum Streptophyta; class Magnoliopsida; order Solanales; family Solanaceae; genus Nicotiana; species Nicotiana knightiana. The sequence goes on from ML425071.1 coordinate 145,870, forward strand.
AAAGAATAAATCCCACAATATTCTTAGAAAAATGATTAAATTAAGTAATTAATCATTAAATCTACATTGCGTCAAATAATTAACATTTTGTCATTATTCATTTCAATCAATTATGAATAATATATCAATTATCTCTAATTCTAGTTTTTATCTAACTGAAAAAAATAAATAGTTAACAAGTGAATTAAAAAGTGGAATTATCCATTAACACTTTTAATTATTTGAAGGATAAATTTTGTAATTTACTAAAAATGATTAAGTTTATGCACGTAATTATGCAATTTTTAAACTATTTATTAATTTTATAGGATGAATTATGATTATGCAATGCAAAAATAATTCACAAATAGCACTGGAATTCAACAAAACTTTATAGAACTAATTAATATATTGAATTTTTTTAGGAGTATATAGTAGGTTAAAAATCACGTGCTTACAACGGCCCCTCTTTGCTTGAGAACATAAAGAGTTTTCGTGAAAAGACTAAACGAGCAGTCATGAACGACTTTACCCATTCATATACTCCAGAGTGAAGCGTTTTTGAAACGTTTGACTGAAACCTGCTTCAAAGGTTGCCTGCATATCCTTAGCTATAAAGGAATCAAGTCAGTGTAGTTCTGGAAGTTTTGGTAGCTGGGACTACCGGGTAACTGTGGTTTCAACTGTGGTTGCTGCTGTTACTGTTGCTGATCTCCTTATTACACCAAAGTAATAAAATGAAAGACTAACTAGACCTAGCAGCTGCTAGTTACAATATTCTTATCTAAGACTTGGTCTTGAATCTTGACCTTTTGCTGACTCTAACCTAGATCTTGATGCTTGTTAGCTGCAGGTGCTGGTTTCGTCTTATCGTTCCTCGAATCAAGGCAGGATATGCTAAACTTATGACTTCAATCTCATCCTAAATAGTCCATATCTTCCCTGTTTCTGCATTTGGATTCAATCTTCTCTTTTCTATTTTTGTTTTATTATTCTAGATCGAAAATTCTTCTTTTGGTCGTCTCGAGTCCAATGTCCTAAAAATGTAATCTGCACAAAAATCAGAAAACAAATGAACGAAATTTTCTGCCCCAATTTTCACTAGGAAAATTTTGTGAGTTATTGTAAGGAAATCTAAGCTACTTTATTATTGAAAGGAAAAGCCGGGAACAGTGCACCCGTAGTTATTGTAGACTAGGGATTGGATACCCTATGTCTAGAAGTAGGATCAACTAGGGGTTGGAGACCCTATGTTGCAAAATAAATTCAACTAGGGATTGTATACCCTATGTTGGAAAAGAAATCATCAACTAGTATTGTATACTCTATGTTGGAAAAGAAATCATCAACTAGGGGTTGTATAGCCTATGTTGGAAAAGAAATCATCAACTAGGGATTGTATACCCTATGTTGGAAAAGAAATCATGAACTAGGGGTTGTATACTCTATGTCAGCATCAACTAAGGAGTGTATAACCTACGTTGGAAAAGATCACCAACTAGGGATTGTATACCCTATGTTGGAAAAGTAATCAGCAGCAAGGGGTTGTATACCCTACGCTGGAAAGGAAATCATCAACTAGGGGTTGTACACCCTATGTTGGAAAAGAAATCATCAAATAGGGGTTGTGTACCCTATGTCGGCATCAACTAGGGAGTGTATACTCTATGTTGGAAAATAAATCATCAGCTAGGGGTTGTATACCCTATGCTGGAAAAGAAATCATCAGCTAGGGGTTGTATACCCTACGCTGGAAAACAAATCATCAACTAGGGGTTGTATACCCTATGTTGGAAAAGAAATCATCAGCTAGGGGTTGTATACCCTATGCTGGAAAAGAAATCATCAGCTAGGAGTTGTATACCCTATGCTGGAAAAGGTGTGGTTAGGGTTTTAAGACCCTATACCACTTCATATTTGGGTTGATTTCAACATTATTTTTCTTTTTTTTTTTTCATTTTGAGTAAATGTGAGAAAGGATTTTGGAGAAAAACTTCCCTTTTAGAGTTATTGCTACAGAGCTACTTCTAGCTCTTGCGCTTTTTCTTTTGGTTACACTTGCCTTCGCAAGTTTGCTTTGAGTTACACATGTTTCCTTCAATCAAAGAACAATTTGTTAGTTTGAAATGGTAGTTAGTTTTGCGTCCTTGATTTTCAACAAATTGATCTCAGTTCTTGTGACGAAGATCTCGACCAGTTGTTTGCTTACTGGGGATTGGGTTTCATCTCCAATCCCGGGGATCCTGTCTTTCCAGATTTTACCATGGCTATCGGTCACGTGGGACCCAATATTTGATTTTATTTTGCCTTTGTAGGCCTTTCACTCGCTTTTTTTTTGGATTCAAGAGTATCGGGGAAGCTTTGGCCCCTCAAATTTTGCTACAAGGGTTAGCCACGTAGGACTCAACATTTCACTTCAATTTCCTTTAGAGGCATTTTGATTTTGTTTTCTCCTTTCAAGAGTGTTTTGCGTTTAACGCATCGGCCGCTGCGGCCAGTCGGGATTGAATCGATCCCTTGATGAGGCTCGGTGCCCTTTGCATGTTGGCCCGTGTCAAACGAGAACCATGTAAATCATTTTTGCCATCCTTTCTTTTCCTTGCTTTAGAAACAGTGTCAGACTGAAAGGGATCAAAAGAAAATAACGGAGATAATGAATTTTGACAAGAAATATCCCTTTCGGGGGAAAAGAGAAGAAAGACTTATCTAGAGTGTACACGACCTTCAACGAACATGACATGCATCTTGGACTGGATGCCTGATCTATATTAACTATCTGACTCTCAGAAATTTGTCCCGATTTTTTACCTCGAGGTCGAGAAACCTGGTCCTAGACCATGTCGATACCAGTGACCAATCATCCTCTTTTTGATTAGTAGTTCCCTTTTTGGGTTTTCGCCGACTAACCTCTCTCATTTATCTTCTCGCCATAGCCTTGTAGTGATCTTTGTGAGTTTTCACTAATAAGACTCTATCATTTTTAATTTCTCTACTCACTGTCGCCTTATGGTGCCCGTGTGGGTTTTCATCGATAAGACTCTCTCATTTCAGATTCTCTCATTGCTTGTATCGGATCCAAATTACTGTATCCTCACATTCTGGCCTTTCTTTGTCGATGATGGGAATGACTTGAACATGATTTGGGGTAAAAGGAATTTGTATCGAATTACAACTTTGGAACTTTTCGGGCGAATTATTGCCGAATTTTAACACTTGCCCCAGCTTAAACTCTTGGGGGAATGTGGATTTTAATTTTGGTGTGACAGAACCCCAGGGAAAGGCTCCTACGTATCCTTTCGGAATCAAGTCAGACGTAGTTCAAGGAAACACTTGTTTTTCTTTTTTATTTTCATTTTGATTTTTCTTTTTTCTTTTTTTCCATCATCATTTTTTTATTTTTTATTTTTTATTTATATATTAACACTTCAAGTTCCAAAGAGAGTAATCAAGTAAGAGTAACCAGCTCAAAGGGTTTACAAAACTAGTAGTGTTTGGGGTAGCGTGAATGAAAGCCTTTGTCATTTCGATCATGAGCATCATCACGAAAAAGGTCAAACATAACATCTTTTGATTGGGTCTGCATTGAGAGTCATTTCAAGGTCATTTCCCTCGATGTCCCCCCAAGTACAATGCTCCTTTTGGTAGCAATTTCCTTATGATGTATGGGCCTTTCCAGTTCGGGGCGAATTTTCCTTTCGCTTCTTCATGGTGTGGGGGGATACGTCTTAGGACGAGCTTCCCCACATCGAAGTTCCTAGGTCGTACCTTCTTGTTATAGGCGCGTGCCATTATTTGTTGGTACAACTGCCCGTGGAAAACATCGGCCATTCTTTTCTCATCAATCAGAGTTAATTGTTCCAGCCGGGTTTTGACCCGTTCGTCATTCTCGGTTTCAGCTTCGACAATGATCCTCAGGGAAGAAATTTTGACTTCCGCAGGGATAACGGCTTCAGTGCCATAAACCAATAAATAAGGCTTAGCCCCCACTGATGTGCGCACGGTCGTGTGATATCCCAATAATGCAAAAGGCAACTTCTCGTGCCAGTGTCTAGAACTTTTGATTATTTTTCTGAGGATTTTATTGATGTTCTTATTGGCCGCTTAGACGGCACCAATGGCTTTGGGCCGGTAAGGGGTGGAATTATGGTGTGTGATTTGAAACTGTTCGCATACCTCCCTCATCAAGTGGCTGTTTAGATTTGCAGCGTTATCGGTAATGATAGTTTTTGGAATATCGAAACGACAGATAATGTTTGAATGCACAAAGTCCACCACTACTTTCTTAGTGAAGGCATTGAAAGTGAATGGTTTGACCCATTTTGTGAAATAGTCGATGGTCACCAAATTAAATCTATGTCCATTTGAAGCTATTGGCTCGATTGGCCCAATGACATCCATTCCCCAGGCAACGAAGGGCCAAGGTGCTGAAATGGGTTGTAATTCCGAGGGTGGTGCATGAATCCTGTCGCCATGTATTTGACACTGATGGCACTTTCGGACAAAACTGAAACAATCCTTTTCCATGGTCATCCACTAATATCCTGCTCGCAGAAAATTTTCTTTGTGAGGACGTACCCGTTCATGTGGGGACCGCATACTCCTGAATGTACTTCATTCATAATCTTTTCAGCTTCTTTGGCATCCACGCACCTTAACAATTCAGATTTGGAGTACTTTTGTACGGCACTTCTCCGCTTAAAAAGAAACTACTAGCGAGTTTTCTGATGGTTCTCTTTTGATTCCCATTGGCCTGCTCCGGGTATTCTTTTGTTTTCAAGAGTATTTTGATATCATGATACCATGGTTGGACATCGGGCTCTATTTCGACCGTGTTACATTAACCATGTCTTTCTTTGATTTGAATTTCCAACGGGTCAATGTGAACATTGCCCGGATATGGCAGCATTGCAGCTCGGGTAGCCAGTGCATCGGCTAACTCATTGTAGCATCGAGGAATATATCTGAACTCGACGGCTTTATATCGTTGGCTAAGATCTTCCACATAATGTCTGTATGGAAGGAGCTTAACATCTCGAGTTTCCCACTCTCACTAAGCTTGCTTGATGATCAAATCAGAATCTCCCATGATCAATAACTTTTCCACATCCATATCAATGGCCATGTTCATGCCCATTATATAAGATTCATATTCGGCAGTATTGTTTGTACAAAAGAACCAGAGACGGGCCGTGGCTGGATAGTGTTGTCCCGTGGGTGAAATCAAGATTGCCCCAATCCCAACGCCTTTGGCATTGACTGCTCCGTCAAAGAACATTTTCTAGGTATTAGCGTCTTCTGATATTACTTTGACCGAATTGACTTCCTCATCCGGGAAATACGTTCTTAAAGGTTGGTATTCATCGTCAACTGGGTTCTCAGCCAAATGATCGGTCAAGTCTTGAGCTTTCATGGCTTCGTGGGTAACATAGACGATGTCAAACTCCGTGAGCAAGATTTTCCATTTTGCTAACTTTCCTGTGTGCATTGGTTTTTGGAATATGTATTTTAGAGGATCCAGCCTGGTTATGAGGTATGTGGTATAAGCCATCAAATAATGTCTGAGATTTTGACTAACCCAAGTTAGGGCACAACAAGTTCTCTCAAGCAGAGTGTATTTGGCTTCACAGCTAGTAAATTTTTGCTCAGATAGTAAATGGCTTGCTCTTTCTTCCCGGTAACATCATGTTTCCTGAGGACACAACCAATAGAATTTTCCACAACTGTTAGGTACAGAAACAGAGGTCTTCCTGGTTCAGGCAGGACCAGCACTGGCGGGTTTGACAAATATTTCTTAATTTTGTCGAAGGCTTCTTGGCATTCCTCTGCCTATTTGATCTCTGCATCTTTCTTTAAGATCTTGAATATCGGCTCACATGTGGTTGTAAGCTGTGCAATAAACCGGCCGATGTAGTTCAACCTTCGTAATAAGATGATGACCTCTTTCTTAGTCTTTGGAGGTGGCAGATCTCGAATAGACGTTATCTTCGTCAGATCTAACTTAATGCCCCTGCGACTAACTATAAACCCCAAAATTTTCCCGGAAGGAACACCAAATGCACATTTAGCAGGATTCAATTTAAAGTCATATTTTCGTAGCCGCTCAAAAAAAATCTCAAGTCTCGGACATGGTCCTCATATGTTCTGGACTTAATAATGACATCATCAACATACCCATCAATCTCTTAGTGCATCATGTCATGGAAAATGGCAGTCATGGATCTCATATAGGTTGCCCTAGCATTTTTCAAACGGAACGGCATAACCCTGTAACAATAAGTCCCCCATGGTGTAGTGAAAGCTGTCTTTTCTACATCTTCCTCATCCATTAGGACTTGGTGATAACCGGCATAAGAATCCACAAACGACTATATCTCATGTTTGGCACAATTGTTGACAAGGATATGGATGTTTGGTAGAGGGATATTGTCTTCGGGACTTGCTTTATTCAAATCCCTGTAATCAACACATACATAGAGCTTCCCGTCCTTTTTCGGTACTGGGACTATGTTGGCTAGCCATGTGGTGTATCTGACTACTTGGATTACACCGACTTTTAATTGTTTGGTGACTTCTTCTTTAATTTTGTCACTGATATCTGTTTTGAATTCTCTTTGCTTTTTTTGGACGGGTGGGAAATCAGGATGAGTTGGTAACTTGTGTACCTCTATATCAACACTTAGTCCGGGCATATCATCATAGGACCAAGCGAACACATCTTTGAATTTGAACAGAAATTGAATCAATGCGTCCCTAGTTTTCTCATCCGTGTGAATACTTATCATGGTTTCTCGAACCTCTTCTTGATTACCCAAATTAACTTATCATCCGTGTGAATACTTATCGTAGTTTCGTTTAGGTTTGGCTTAGGCTTATTCTCAAATTATTCCAATTCTCTGTTTATTTTTCTAAAAGCCTCATCTTCGTCATATTCTGGTTCTTGATTCATTATTTCGAGATTAGACAGCATATAAAGATCAGAATATGAAGTCCGCAAGCATGTCATGTTATTTAAGGCCGCATCATTAGGACTGAAAATAAGAAAAATAACAAAATCAGAAAGAATAATAGACGATGAAATTTTTATTTCATTTCATTCAATTTGAAGATAACAGGGGTTTTACATTGGAATTTAAAGACAATAAAATTGAAAGCACTCGAGTTACACCCTGAAATAACTCGAAGTGTAGAAAGGACAGCAAAACATGAACTACCAAAATTCCCGTCTGATTGGGAACGGAGTAGCTTTCCAGTTCAGCAATTTGGCATTCGAACCCATGTATTGCACCTCTGCGGTGCTCGATCCTTCTCCTGGGTGAAACATTTGAGCCTCATATAATATTTGTCTCATGGCTCCGCAGATTTTTTCAATTTCTTCGGCCGTAAAGGCCTCCTCTTTTTCTTCAACGTACTATGGTTTGATGAAAGACCCAGTGATGTGTGGGACTGGCTGAGGCAGGTCCCATCCATTGTTTTTATGTTCTTTGGCCCATTTCACATCATCGTTTGTGGCCTGGAAACCGATGCCAAAGAATTTTTCGGTGGCAGGCCGAGAGATTGGCTTGGTAATCCTTGTAAGGATACCCCGAGCCAATTTCCGGGTTTGTACATGTGTCGGATCATGTCGGTAGCGACCATGATTGACGCATTAGATAAACAAGGATGTGGCCCCTACACACCTTCCTCGTGCTGATCAGCAAGAACAATCTCAAAAACTTGGTAAACAATTGCTCATCCTCTCCGTGGACCACTATCTCCTGATTCTCATGTTCAAATTTGACCATCTGGTGGAGAGTAGATGGCACTTCCCCAGCAGTGTGAATCCGAGGTCTTCCTAGCAGGAAGTTATAAGAGGTGTCCATATCGAGGATTTGGAAGGTTACCGTGAAATCCACAGGGCCAATCGTCATGACTATGTCAATTTCGTGAATGGTGTCCCTTTTGATACCGTCAAAAGCGCGGACATAAACATTATTTGTCTTGATTCTCTCAGTGACGATTGCCATTCTTTGAAGCTTTGAAAAGGGGCAAATATCTACCCCGGATGCTCTGTCAAGCATAACTCTCTTCACGTAATATCCTTCACTTTTAACTGTTAAGTCTAAGGCTTTTGTGTGAGCATCCCCCTCAAGAGGTAGGTCATTTTGGTGAAAGAAATTTTGTTTACTTCAAAGAAGCGCTCAGCCATTCTCTCTAACTGCTAGACTGAGGTCTCAGCTAAAATCTTGTGCTTCTTCGACATTGATGGGGTTTTTTTTAGGGGAAAGCGTTTATGCTTGGCTTATTCAACTCCTCTGGGTTATGATATTTCTCAGTAGGGTTTTCTTCGTTGACTTCCCCTCTGACCTCTTTCCCTTTGTATGTTACCAGTGTTTGATCATAATTCCAGGGGACCGTAGTTGTATTTTTAATCGGGATTTGTGGATGGCGGCTGATGATCAGAGGTTTATTCAGCTTAGGTAGGACGGCCGGATTTTTCACAACATATGTCCCTTTCGGCATATACACTCCGTGCAATTTTGATTTCAGTTCTAATCTTCTTGGAGGGGTCAAGGCGAGTTGTCTGTTTTGTGGAGCCCTCGGAACATAAAGGAAAAATTCTTTAGCTGGTGTCGTTTCTTTCTTTTTTTCCTGGGCCTTTTCTTTATCCTGACCATGGGGCATTGTTTTCTTTTCTTATTTGGCCTTTTATTTATCCTAGCCAGGGGACACTGTTTTCTTTTTTGCATCCACAATGGAAATGATGGCTTTCAGCGCCGAGTGAAATTCTTTGTCTTCACAAACTATTCCAATGACGGGCCCGTTATTCTGGGCTGGCAATGGAGTGTTTGTGGCATTGGGGAACTCCTCATCCCTTAGCACCACTTTTTTCTACTCAATCAGATTTTCTACTGCTCTCTTGAGAGTCCAGCAGTCTTCAGTATCGTGCCCTTCCGCTCCTGAGTGATAGGCACAACTGGTTCCTCGTTTGTATGATGCCGATTCTGGATTTTTCCGAGTTGGAGGTACGGGCTACAGAATTCCCATATGAATCAACTCTGGCAACAAGCTTGAGTATGACTCACCGATAGGAGTGAATGTAGGTCTCCTTTGTTGTTCACGAGGGTCGGTATTGTAAGGATAGTTGTTTTGAGGAGGGCGTGCATTATATGGGGCTTGGTGAGGATGGTTATTTCTAGGAGGTGGAGCTCTATTTTGGTTGTACTGCTGTGGCCGGGGCTGCGGCTGAGAATTCATCATTGCATAAGAGAAAGGAGACATGGCATAAGTTGCTTCCTGATGAGGATAATAGTGTTGTGAAGCTCCGGGAAATGGGCTTGGATATTCCCAAGGTGGTCGAGAATTCCTAGGGCCTGAAGCCATCATAGCTTCCTCCTCTTTCTTCTTTCTTTTTTGCAGGCCTCCCGAGCCGCTTTGAATGGATTGGGAGGTGGCTCTCAAAGCAGATTGACTTAAAATACGGCCTGTCTTCAAGCCATTTTCTACCATCTCGCCAATTTTAATGGCCTCCGCGAACGGCTTACCCATGGCGGACATCATATTCTGGAAATAATCGACCTCTTGGTCTTGCAGGAAGATATTAATCATTTTAGTTTCCTCCATGGGAGGTTTTACTCGGGATGCCTGTTCCCGCCATTAAATGGCATACTCCCGGAAGCTCTCGGAAGCTTTTATTTTGAGATTAGACAGAGAATTTCAGTCTGGGGCTATATCCACATTGTACTGAAATTGCTTTACGCAGTCTCGAGCCAAATCATCCCATACATGCCAATGGGAGATATCCTGATCAATGTACCACTCTGAGACGATACTCGTAAGGCTTTCCCCGAAATAAGCCATTAGTAGCTCTTCTTTGCCTCCTGCTCCTCTCAGTTGGTTGCATTATATCTTTAGGGAAGTGATCGGGTCTCCATGCCTGTTGTATTTCTAGAAATTTGGAGTTTTGAAACCCACAGGTAGATGCACATGAGGGAACATGCATAAATCAGCGTATGATATACTCTTTTGGCCGCTTAGGCCCTGGATATTTTCAAACTTTGCTGGATACTCTTCATCTTTCGGGTTATTGTTTAACCAAAGAATTAGACCCTTTGACTAAAGTTATTTTTAATATGAACACGGGTTACTGATAACCAAGGAAATAGAGAAAGATGAATAACAGATAATATTGCAGAATATAGAAAAGCGAAGTCAGTTATATTCGAGAATCAGATTCTTTACAAGTTATATTCCCCCCCTTATATAGGAGACTCTTGTAACGTACAACTCTTGCTATGGTTATTCATTAATGACTAATTATGACATTAATGAGGCGTTACAACGGATAACGGTAATTGGGGTACGGTTACACAACGTTCGAGTACTCAATTGTGGGTCTTTGAATCTGCCCGTAACATTGTCTAGATTCATTCTCATCGTGCCTCTCCCCTGTTTTGATCAGGTTGGATTTCCCGTGGCTGATAAGCTCGAGGGTTTACTTAATTGTGCCTCTTTTTTCCGTACCTCTTCAAAGAATCACATCTAGCTATCGCATTTTCCCATGTCCACGTGACTAGCTGAGTTGTCAAAAGTTGGCTTACATGTGAAACTCTTGTTTACCAATACATATAGTCCCCCCACTTACCATATATTTTTCGATTAATATTTGGTAAGTGGATATTCATTTATGGCGGTAATATTTTGCCGTCGCTTTTCCTCGAATCATTGTATCCTTCTCTGCACCATAGGTGTCGTTTTTCACTTCAATTTAGTGCTCATATCACGTGCCTTTTCGGATTGGTTCTGCATTTACTCGGCACCTTTTAGGGCTTTTTGCAGCTATGCCAGTCCCGAAGTGACATCTTCAATTATGACTTTTCATCATTATTTTTCTTTTTTCCCATGTTTGACGGTTGTCCTCAAGTATAAATACCTTTATTCTTTTCTTTGCTTCCACGAAACACTTTTCTAACTTTGTCTTTTGTAAAGAACTTTTTTCTTGCCCTTGTAAACATGTCTTCTTCAAACCAACCTCAGGGAGTAATAGATATTGAAATATTAATGCCCTCTTCTGCTCCGACTATGAGTCGGAGGGGTGGTAGACTTAGAAGTGTAGGATCAACTCCTTCGAGGGGCTCCTCTTCTTCTCAGATATTTCCTTCTCCTTCCACTAGATATCTAGTTTCTCCGAGGTTTAGGGTTTCTCGATCTTTGTCTAGAGGTAGAGGTGAACGCCTTCGTGAACCTTGAGTTGATGAAATTGTCCCTGCTGAGTTTGTTTTTGCTAGGGATAGTCAAGTTCTTGTAGACCAATCTTCTTCCCTTGACAGTGTAGAAAGGTATCCAACCCTTATAATTGAGGGTCAGATTTCCCTTGTTCGTAGGGAGTGTTTTTGGAGGCCTGATTTCGCTGTCTATATTCCGAATAGTAATCAAAGAATAACGTCTTACAAGACGGGATATTCTTTTGTTTATACGTACCCTTTCACTCTAGGCTTTAGACCCCCCATTGACCCAGTCATAATTGAATTCTACCATTTTTTCAATATCTGCTTAGGAAAAGTTGGTCTGCTTGTGTGGCGAGTTGTCGCATGTCTTAGCAGTTTGGCTTCTTTAGCCTCGGTTCCTTTTACTTTCAACCATCTTATTCACCTCTACTCTCCTACCTTATTTCGTGAAGGGGTTTTTACTCTGACTGCTAGAAGCAAAAGAGTGCTGGTAACCCCTGGAGATGATAGGGATAGGGGTTGGTACCTCCAGTATGTTGCTGTACCAACTGTTGGTTTACTGGGTGAAGAAAATCTTCCCTTCCTTGAGAAGTGGAATCGCGCACGTGAGTACGCTTTAGCTCATATTTATTTACTTGTCCTCATTTTGACTTGAGATGTTTTATTAACAACGTATCTGTTTATTCTTCTCTCAACAATCATGGATACTGTTGAGAATGTCTCCGGTATCCGTGATTGGGTAGAAAAATTGTTGTCTGTTGCTCCTTTATAAGATAGATCTTGGAAGTACCTCGCTGGGAGGTATGGTTGGCATGTAAAGACCCACGGTAAGTGAACCTCTTGTTCTTGCTTCTTTCCTTACTCGAGTCTCTTCTTTCTTTGTCGTTTAACTTTTTCCCTTTTAATAGTGTTATGTGCTCGTGGGGTGTCTGCTTCATCTATCCCGAAGATGTCTTTGGCTCAGGCCCAAGAAATTATTGTTAGTTCATCTTCCTCGTAGAGGAAGATTGGTGAGTCTCTTTCCGTAGAAGAAGAAGAAGAAGGTGCTTTAGTACACAGGCCACGGAGAAGGCGGGTGGTTTCAAATGATGAGCTTATGCCCTTGACCTTGACTTCCGTGTCTGTGGTTGAGCCCTCTATCCTTGATGATGTTTCACATTCCCCTATTCATAAAGGTGTTGATCTTGCTCCTGACGATGTGCCTTTGGCTGTTGTCTTTACTGCCTTTTTGAGAGAAGTTGTCTCGTCTATTTCGGCTTCTGCTGTTGCATTGCCCGTAACTTCCTCGACTCTTCAACCCTCCATGCCTGCTGCTTTGCCCATGGGTTCTCCAGCTCCTCAACCCTCTGTGCATGTTGTTGTTTCATCTCTGCCTGCTTCCATGCCTTCCGTTAGGGAAGTAGGGTCTTCCAGCAGAGAGATGCGGCAGGTAGTAATAAAGGTTCCAACTGAGGGGAATCTTTTCAAGAAAATGGGTGAGCCCTATGTGTGGCTCAAGTCTTTGATAGGTCCCTCTGAGAAAGCCAATCTAGCCAGCCACGGTGCTCTTACATGGGCTAATGAGGTCGTGCATACTTCTTTGAAGGTATGATGCAAGTTATCCTCATTTATTTTCGTTTATGAAATTTACCATATCTGACTGGTTTATTTCTTGTAGATTAAAATTATAGGCATGGAGCTTAAGAAGAGGATTTGAAACACGGACTAGGAGACAAAAGAGTAGCAGGCTGATGCTGATAATTGGAAAGTACAGTATGATAGCCTAAGGATTGACATGGATGCTTTAGAAGAGGAAAGAAGTATCTTGAAGCGGTAGATGAGACTCATGGCAGCAGAACTTGCAGTAGAGAAGGCTTCTTCCAGTCCAACTAATAAAGACAAGAGTGTTCTGGAGTCTTCGTTCGCTGAGCGGCTTTCCCGTGCCTCAGAGGAGATTAGAGACTTGAAAAACTTGTTGGGGCAGAAGGAGGAATACTCGGGCGAGCTCATGCAATCACCCACTCGTACTCAAGAGGACCTTTGTAAGGCTTTAGACAAAGCTCAAACTCTAGAGGAGTCGATTGTACTGTTAAGGCCGCCCATGAAGCTGCGGAAGCGGAGAAGGACGGATTGAGAGCTAAGCTTCAAGTATGGGCAAAGGATTATGAAGATCTTGAAGAGGTCGTTGCTGTCGTTGTGAGCTGGCGGTACATGAATTCTCGCCTTGACATATTGATGGAAATGAGTTAAGAGGGTTTCGACCTTAGTGCTAAAATAGCTAAGACTAAAGAAGCCATAAAGAAGGCTCAACGAGGTCATAACCTTTCTTTACCTGATGGTGAGACTCTAGCCGCTCATGCCTCTTCATCCCTAGTTGCTCCCGCTCCTTCTGCCAGTGAAGTCAAACCCTCTCGTTGAAGAAGTTTAGTTGGTTCATCCCCCCCNATTGGTGGTTACCCCTAGTCCCATCTAGGGTAAATTTGGATTTCTTTAAAGTCCCCAAATGACAACTTAGGGGAATCTCAATGTATATATAAAAATTCCATACGGCTAAGTATAAGTTAATATTTAGTTTTTTGCTTAGCCGTTTTAATATATTAATTCTAATATGACTTTTATTGAGTTTTTGTTTCACTCTTTAAGTCTTTTGCATGCTTCATTTTTCGAGGTTTTAGTTTTACCTCTGAGTTTTGCATGTAGAATTCTTTAGATTACTCGCACCTTTTTTCAATAGGCACGGTGTCATATTAAACGTGTGACTTTTTGTAGTAGGCATAGTTTATGGAGGAGGGCCCTTTATAATTGTCATGAAGAAGGTGTCTCAACTTCATGATAATGCAATAGAGTGATAGGAAATTTTACACATGTTTAAGAATGTTTCCAAGGAAAGTTTTTTGTTTGAACTTCCATGGCATTATACATGTGTTTGGTTATCGACTAAAACTCATGTTTGCAACTGTTTTTGTTTAACAGATTTGATATAGTCTTGTATTTCGTAACTGTTTTTCATAGGTAACCGTTTTTCGATATTAATACAAGGAAACAATTTTTTTTACTAGTAACAGTTTTTATAAAGATTGGGGTTTTTACCCGCAACTATTTTGGAAACAGTTTTCTAATAAGTACGAGGGAAATGTTTTCTTATTCGTAACTATTTTTATTTGATAACAGTTTCTTGAACAAATACAAGGATTTAGATCTTTCATCCATAACTGTTTTATTTGAGAACAGTTTTTTGAATGAGTACATTGATGATGATCTTTTACCCCTAACTGTTTTTGTTACAACAGCTTTGAATAAGTATAAAGATGTACATTTCTTTCTCGTGACTAATATTTTTCCTTTCAACCTGAACATGTTCGAAGATTTTTGCTTTTCCATTAGGCTTTGTATTTGGATGACTCTTTTGAATTCTTTCGATTCTACTCGTATCACTTGTCTCGTTGGGTAGATAGCTCTTCAGGCTCGAGCTTTTGACTTTCTGATAGTCTTATTTGCTTTATCTTAGCCTTCTCTACTGTATAGTCCCCCAAGTGTTTGAGTTTTTAAGAATGAAATCTCGAGCACTTGATTATTCCTTCCTTGTGGTCCTTTTCCTGAAAAAGAAAAACATTCCGGACTCGAAGGTATATAGTTTTTCAGATGATGACCGCTTAACCCTTTAAAACGTCCATCAGAAAGTGTAACCCTAGACCGGGAATTGTGTTTTTTCCTCACGTCTTTGCAGGTCTAATATCATCATTTGGTATTGGGCTACCTTTCTGCCTATCATCTAAAAAAGATACTAAAATTTTTAAATGTTCAAAATAAAATAGAACGTTTGATACCTGACGGGGGTTATTCTTTTCCTTAGAAGTAATACTTCTTTAGGTGGATGGCGTTCCAGTTTGTTGGTAGAACTCTGTCGTCCATAGCTTCCAACTCATAGGCGCCTTTCCCAGCTATGCCTAGGATTCTGTACGGTCCTTCCCAGTTTGTATTTAGCTTTCCTGCACCTGCTACTTTCGTTGATTGAAAGACTTTTTTGAGGACGAAGTCCCCAATGTTGAAGTACCTGAGATGAGCTTTACGGTTGTAATAACGCTCTATGATTTGTTTTTGAGCTGCCATCCGTATCAATGCTGCTTCTCTCCGTGGTTCGAGCAGGTCCAGGTTGGTCCTCAATCCGTCGTCGTTTTCTCCCTCCATGGCTGTTGAGAACCTTATTCTTGGTTCGCCAATCTCCACAGGTATTAAGGCTTCTGAGCTATAAACAAGTGCGAACGGAGTTTCTCCCGTGGCATTTTTTGAAGTTGTTCTGTATGCCCATAGTACCGCTGGTAACTCATCAGGCCAGTTTCCTTTGGCTATATCCAGCCGCTTCTTTAGATTGTTGATGATGACCTTATTCGTTGACTCAACATGACCATTAGGTACATGGTGGTACGGCGTTGAAGTAATCCACTTGATTTGCAAAATTTTGAAGAATTCTGTGATTTGCGAGCCTATGAATTGTGGGCCATTATCGCACACGATTTACTTTGGTATTCCAAAGCGGCATATTATTATTCGCCATAAGAAGATTTTGACTTCCTTTTCTTGCACTTGTTTGAACGCTTTTGCCTCTACCCATTTTGTAAAATAGTCAGTTAGCACGAGTAAAAAACTGTACATGTCCTTTAGCTGTGTGTAGAGGTCCCACTATGTCTATCCCCCATTTCATGAAAGGCCATGGGGATATTATCGGATGCAATAATTACACTGGTCGATGCATGTTGTTGGCAAACCTTTGGCACCTGTCACATTTGGATATGAAGTTCTCGGCTTCTTCGTCCATCTTAGGCCAATAGTATCTAGCTCTGATTAGGGTTTTCACTAAGGATCTCGCCCCTGAGTGATTTCCACAGTGTCCTCCATGGACTTCTTTCATCATAAATTCCATTTGGTTAGGTCCGAGGCATTTAGCTAGGGGTCCTCCGAACATCTTGCGATAAAGTGAGTTGCGAATAAGGCAGTACCGTGCAGCTTTGTGGCTAAGTGCTTGAGCTGCTTTCCTGTCTTTAGGTACGGTTCCATTCTACAAAAAATTAAGAATTTCGTTTCTCCAATCCCAGGTTAAGTAGTTGAAAGTTTCTCATATCTATCCTGGTCTATTATTGAATGAAATAGTTGGACGAGAATTGCATTGTCTTTGTTCGTTAATTCTGTGATTGCTGCGAGGTTAGCTAATGCATATGCTTCTTCATTTTCCTCTCTATTTATTCGTGTTACCATCCATGTTTTGAATTGTCTCACGAGCTCTCATGCTTTTTCAAGATACTGTTGCATTCTAGTCTCTCGAGCGATGTAAGTCCCATGTATCTGATTTACTACCAGTTGGGAGTCGTCGTTGATCACAATTTGCTCGATTGAGAGCTCCCGTGCGAGTTCAAGCCCTGCAATAACAGCTTCGTACTCTGCTTCATTGTTAATTATAGGATAACACTTGATAGCTTGTCGTGTCTTTTCACACGTGGGTGATATTAAGTCTATGCCTAAGCTGGCGACTTTTATATTTGAAGAACCATCAGTGAACAAGGTCCATAGGCCTGTATTAGCACTGTTAAAGAGTTGTAACTCTTTTTCTACTTCAGGTACAATGCTATTACTAAAGTCAACAACAAAATCAGCTAGTATTTTAGACTTAATTGCAGTCTTAGGCTGATATATTATTTCATGTTCACTTTATTCTATGGCCCACTTGGCTAATATTCCGGACAATTCCTATTTATGCATAATATTTCTTAAAGGATATGAGGTCACAATGGTGACTGGGTGGCATTGAAAATATGGTCGTAATTTTCTAGATGCCATTATTAAAGCTAAGGCTAGATTTTCTAGAGGTGGATATCTAGTCTCAGCATCTAGCAACGTTTTACTTACATAATAGATAGGTGATTTTTTACCTTTTTCTTCTATTACAAGTACTGCACTTACAGCAATTTCTAAGACAGCGATGTACAATCTCTCCCTTTCTTTTGGCTTTGAAAGTTGTGGTGGTTTCGATAGATAAATCTTCAGATTCTTGAGGGCTTGCTGACATTCTTTAGTCCATTCGAACTGATTCTGCTTTTTGAGAACTGAGAAAAATTTAAAACGTTTTTCGGCAGACTTAGAAATAAATCTTCCTAAAGCTGCTATTCTCCCAGTTAGTCTTTGAACTATCTTTTTATTTGTTAAAATATTAGGTATTTCCTCTATAGCTTTAATTTGAGCGGGATTTACCTCTATTCAACTATTCGATACAAGGAAACCCAAAAATTTACCTAATTTCACTCCAAAAGTACATTTCTATGGATTTAGCTTCATATTATACATGCGTAAAATATCAAAAGCGGTAGAGAGATGCTAGAAATGGTCTTGTGCTTGTGTTTATTTTACAAACATATCATCAATATAGACTTCCATCGTCTATCCAAGATCTTCTTGGAACATTTTAGTCACTAAGCTTTGATAGGTGGCTCCAGCGTTTTTCAAGCCAAAAGGCATAACTTTATAACAGTAAGTCCCCCTGTTTGTAATGAAGGAAGTTTTTTCCTCATATGAGGGATTCATTTTAATCTGATTATAACCAGAATATGCATCTAAGAATCTCAATAATTCATGACCAGCTGTGGCATCAATCATTTGATCTATATGTGGCAATGAGAATGAATCTTTGGGGCATGCTTTATTTAAGTTAGTATAATCTACGCATACTATCCACTTGCCATTCTTTTTAGGTACTACCACGGTGTTTGCTAGCCAGTTAGGGTACGTTACCTCCCGTATCGAACCGATCTTCAAAAGTATATGTACCTCTTCTTCGATCACTTGGTTCTTGAATGGTCCTTGCTTTCTTTTCTTCTGCTTAACAGGTATGAATGATAGATCTTCATTTAGTTTATAAGTCATCACTTCTTGTGGGATGCCTGTCATATCTGAGTGGGACAACACAAAGCAGTCTGCGTTAGCCTTTAAATATCAAATTAACTTACCTCTTCGAGCGGGGCCTAGCCTCGTGCCTATATATACTTTCTACTCAGGCTTTTGTTCAGATAATGGAACAGCTTCGAGCTCCTCCGCAATTGTTTTGATGTGCTCATCTTCCTCCGGTTCATGAATGACATCCGGTCTGGAATCTGCATCTGTGTGGTATAGTACTCCTTCCGTGGTAATTTGATTCTCCTTCTCGTAAGTATTTTCTTTCATACATGTTTCAGCAATAATACCTTCCGTACCTATTTGGGTAGTAATTTCTTCCATGCCTGTTTGGGCGGCGTTACCTGCTTGGGAGGTTCCCTTATCTCGTAATTCTTCCACCTCTATTTTCTTGTTGTAGTGTACCACAGAGTTTATATTTCTTGCGGTTTGCTGTTCGCCTTTGATTTGCTGATCCCCCATTCAGATGGGAATTTAATTACCTGATGCAACGTGGAGGGTATAACTTTCATGTCGTGGATCCATGGCCTTCCCATGATCACGTTATAAGCCATGTCAATATCGACTTGGAACCTGGTACTTTTGATTACCCCCTCATCATAAGTGATAAGCTCAATTTTTCCTTTTGTTATAACCGTAGACTTATCAAACCCTGATATGGCTTGTGCCCTTGGGATTACTTGATTCCCCAATAGCATTTCTTCCACGACTCTTAGAAAAATGATATTGACTGAACTGCCTGGATCAATCAACACTCTTTATACGTTAGTGTCATTAATAAGTAAAGATATTACCATAGCATCGTTGTGTGGAAGCATTAATCCGCCGATATCTGCATCATCGAAGGTTATATCGTCTTCTTCCATATTTTCACGAGCCTATTTTCTATGTGTAATTGTGAAATTTGTGGTTGTTTTACAGATCACTCCGTTTACTTCTTCATCTCCGTGTATCACGTTGACGGTTCGTTTTGGAGAAGGAGGCTTTGAGGGCTCCTGTATGTTCCTCATATATGCTTGCTTACCTTTATCACTAAAAAATTCTATTAAATAGCCATTTTTCAATAAATTTTCTACTTTACTTGTAAAAATCTGCAATCCGCAGTTTTGTGCCCATGATCGTTGTGAAATTCACACAAGTGATATGGGTTATTTCTACTTGGATTTGACTGCATCTCTTTGGGCCACTTAACCTTGTCTTCCATGTTCCTCAATATTGAGACAAGTTCAGTAGTACTTACATTAAAGGTATGATCCCCAATTTGAGTATTACCTCTAGGTCGTTCATCTCGATCTTTTCTGGATCTAGACGAGGATGAGATTATGTCTCTTCCTTATGGTCTATAGTCCGACCTAGTATTTTCAAACCTGGGGTGAATATCGCGTCCCGAGGGTACTAAGTAATGATTGTACCTATTCTTACCTGATCTTCTATCTGATTCAGGATGTCTGGATCTGGAATGGTCTTCATCTCGAACGAGCAATGATATCTTCTTCTATTCTGAGTTTAGTAATATACCTGTTATATACATCGTTCCATGTTATAGCAGGGAATTCTCTTAGACTTTCCTTAAGTCGTCTCGTGGATTCTGAGCTTTTATCATTTAGGTTGCTTGCAAATGCCATGGCTGCCCAATTATCAGGCACCCTGGCTAACTACATTCTTTCTCCTTGAAACCTGTCTACAAACTCACGCAGTAGTTCTGTGTCGCCCTGTTTTATTTTGAATATGTCTTCCATTCTCTTCTCAATTTTTTTTGTGCACCAGAGTGTGCTTTTATAAAAGAATCTGCAAGCTCAGCAAAGGAGTCAATAGAATTTTCAGGGGGGAGAGAATAACAAGTTAGGACCCCTTTGGTAATTATTTCCCCAAATTTTTTGACAAGGACTGATTCAATCTCTTGTTTTGTTAAGTCGTTGCCTTTTACCATAGTAGTGAAAGCAGTCACATGGTCACGTGGGTCAGTTGTTCCATCATATTTACGAACGTCAGGCATTTTAAACTTCATGGTATAGGCAAGGGTGCCGTACTTGGCTTCCAAGGTTGTTGAGAATACCTATCAACATCAATGTCTTTGATGATAGGTGGTACTCCAGGAATTTGTTCAATGCAATCGTTCTACTCCTTCATCTATTTCTGCATGGTTAGCAGTAAATTTTGTAAGTCTGAGTTATTAGATATACCTGGTCTCGCTTCGAGAGATTCATTATGTGTATCTCCTCTTCCTGAGTTTTCCAACCCAGATTGAGGATTTTCCATGGTGATGGTGTTACTGGGGGGTGGCGTCGGCGGTGTAGGTAACGCTGCTAGTAATCCTCTCGAAAATTCTTGCAAAGCTTGGCTCACATACTCTGCAATCATTTTCTTTACACGATCTTGTTCCACAGTTTGATCATTATCACCATTGTTGTTATTGGATATTTATGGGGATTGTTCCCTTGAACCACGTTGGGTTCCTGAAGGCGATGGAACTGGGGTTCCACTCCTTTGCTGGTTGTTGTCGTTGGAGTTTGACATAGTCCAGAGGATATCACTTGAAAAGCAAACAAAGATTATCATATTCCCGGTAACAGAACCAATTTGTTTAAGCAAAGAGTTAGACCCTTTGACTAAAGCTATTTTTAAGATGAACACAGGTTACTAATAATCAAGGAAATAGAGAAAAATGAATAACAGACAATATTGCAGAAATATAGAAAAGCGAAGTCAATTATATTCGAGAATCAGATCCTTTACAAGTTGTATTCCCCTCCCTTATATAAGAGACTCCTATAACGCACAAGTCTTGATATGGTTTCTCATTAATGACTAATTATGACATTAACGAGGCGTTACAAAGGATAACGGTAATTGGGGTACGGTTACATAACGTTCGAGTAATCAATTGTGGGTCTTTGAATTTGCCCGTAACTTTGTCTAGATTCATTCGGACCGTGCCTCTCCACCATTTTGATCAGGCTGGGTTTCCCATGGCTGATAAGCTCGAGGGTGTACTGAATCGTGCCTCTTTGTTCCGTACCTCTTCAAAGAATCACATCCAGCTGTCGCGTTTTCCTGTGTCCACGTGACTGGCTGAGTTGTCAAAAGTTGGCTCACATGTGAAACTATTTTTCACCAATACAGTTATTTTATCATGTTCAATATTTTTCAAGATCTTTTATGGCTCCGCAGAAAATTCAAGTTATAGGTACTGCGGGTAAGCATTCAGAGTGATCCGGGCAGTATCCAGTTGGAATGGAGGAGCTTGGAAAGTAAAATTTCTCTGGCTCAAAACTCTTTCACGCCAGTGTTGGCTCTGCCACGCCTATAGCTGGTGGCGCAGTAAATACCAGAGAGGGTAATCCAGAAGATGGTGCCTGGGGGAGAACCTCAAAAGGAATTCTGGTATAATTTGAGGCCATGGTTAGGAACCCAAATGGAACAAATGGATTTGACATTGAAATTGGCACGTTGGTGGTCTCTCCGGTTCTGGGAATCAGTTCAGGGAAACCGGGGATGGAGTTAGGTGGCTCCTTTCTGTTGGGCCAAGCGTCCCACATATCTAGTATACGGCATTTCAGTCTTCTGTTTTCTTCGGCGACTGCCGCTTCTTCTTGAGGGATAACCGAAGTGGGGCCATCCTCTGGTTCAACAATAGATAGGTGACTTTTTTATGTCATTGCGATACTTCCTTTGGATCTGGTGAAATAAGGATATGTCGCCAGAATACCACTTTTAACCAACCACCTTAAAATCAATAACCTTTCGAGAGTAAACAACAAATTGGTTAGTGGGATATATTAACACATAGGGAATCACACGTTGGGATGCGATGCACCTAAACAGTTAAACATTTTTTTTCTAAAATATTTGCAATAGCTGTGTGTTTCATCCCGGCTTTAATATTCTCTCTCGTTTCTTTCTATTTTTATTTGTTCTTTTATTCTTTTCTTTGAGGGCTATGATCAAATCCTATATGGATTGCCTACGTATCATGACGCCGCATGAATCAGATCATTGTGCAATTCACGGAACAGGTAAATGTAAACAAAGGGCCTTTTTCATTTCACTATTAAAGATAGTTCTTTTCATTACAGGTTATTTTTGAAAACATTAACAAACACGAAAGAGAAACACAAACTCTAGACATAAAACAAAATAACTTAACATATATTTTTTTGAAAGCAATAAAAGTATAGACTCGAAAAAAAACTAAACATCAATAATAAAGGAGAGCCTTTGGTTCTCTTCTCGGGGCCTGTGGAGCATTGGCGGATCTTTGTGGGTGTCTGTGTAACGACCCGACTGGTCATTTTGAGCTCTAGCATGTCGTTCAGCGGTTGGAGGTCGTGAGCAGGTCCATTGTAGGCATTATGACTTGTAGGTGTGGTCGGAATTGAATTTCAGAAAGTTCGAGTTGATTTGGAAAGAAAATTCTCATTTCAGAACCCTTAAGTTGGAAGATTCAACTAAGATTGGAATTTTGAGTAAACATCCTCCAAATTGGGATTTGAACGTTCCAGCATGTTCGTATGATGATTTCGGACTTGGGCGTATGTCCGGATCGGGTTTGGATAACCCGGGAACGATTCGATGCATATTGTGGAAGTCAGCATTTTTGAAGAAATTTCCTAAGTTTGGCTTGAAGCGCATTTCAGTGATGTTGATGTCCGTTTGGGATTCCGAGTTTGGGAATAGCTTTGTCTGGTGATTCTGGAGTTGAGAGCGCGATTGGAAGGGAATTTGGATGTCCGTAGGTCATTTTGAAGTCATTTGGCTAAAGATAGAAATTTGAAGGTTTTTGAAAAATCCGACAGGAAGTGGAAGTTTTGATATCGAGGTCGGAATGCGATTCTGGAAGTTGGAGCAGGTCCATAATGTCGAATATAACTTATGTGCAAAATTTGGGGTCAATCTGATGTGATTTAATAGGTTTCGGCATCGGATGTGGAAGTTTGGAATTTCAAGTTCAGAAAGTTGGGATTTGGGTGCAATTAGTGGTTTCAATGTTGTTTGATGTGATTTGAGGCCTCGAGCAAGTCTGCATTATGTTTTGGAATAGGTTGGTATATTTGGACAGGGTTCCGGGGGCCTTGGGTGGATTCCGGGTGGTTAACGGATCAAGTTTGGGAGTTTGAAGAAGGCTGAGGTTGTTGTCATCTAGTGTGACCGCACCTGCGAGGATTTGGCCGGAGGTGCGGAGCCGGAGGTGCGGCTATGGCACCTCAGGTGCGAAGGATGGATGGTCTGGCTGAGAGTGCAGGTGCGATGGTATTTCCGCACATGCAAAGACGCAGATGTGGACAGAGGGCGTAGGTGCAATTTTGGGCTGGAGTTGAGGTAGCCACATGTGCGGGAGATTAGTCGCAACTACGAGAGCGCAGGTGCGGTAATAGGCCTGGGCAGATTGTTTTTAAGCGAGAATGTGGTCAATTCTTCATCTATTTTCATATGTTATGGGCGACTTTGAGGATCTTCAAGGAGAGGATTTCGTCAAGGATCGCGAGGTAAGTAATGTCTTCACGTTTTTTTATTAAATACAAGATTATATGCATGGATTAGACATGGAAATTGATTGGAAATTTGGAGAATCTTAAAGAAACCTAGAAAATGGAAATTTGGATTTTTAGCCACGAATTGAGCATGAATATTTGAGTAAATTGTATATTTTGGTTAGTAAGGCTATGGGTAGAATATATCTTCGAGAAATTTCGGATTCCGGGCACGTGGGCCCGAGGAATTTTGGTCATTTCATTAAGCAGGGTTGAGAAATTATATAATTTAGAATTTGTTGCAAATATTATAGTATATTTTCATTGTTTTGTCGTTGTTTGGATAGTTTTGGGGCGTTGTGCGTCCGTTGGAGTCGTCGGAAGGGCTTGGAAGCCGGTTATGGAATTTCGGAGCGAGGTAAGTCTCCTTTCCAACTCCGTGAGGGGGAATTGTCCCCCTAGGTGAATTAATTAAGTACATGCTATTATCTTCGGAAACTACATACGCACGAGGTGACGAGAGTCCGTGTGTAGCTACTACAATGCCTTGTCCGGGTAGTCTAGGACCCACTAGCATGCCTTACGTGTTGTACCTGTAAAAAAGACTAGAGTTCATTTTCTTAATTATTTAGAAAGAGAATTTATTCGTTTGCGGATAATTTTGTACCTGATAGGGTTGCATTATGGAAATATCAATAAACTTGGAAAATGAGTTTCAAAAAAAATATTTAAGAGCTATTTTCATGTCCCTTTAAAAAGAATTTTACCACTTTCTTGAGAAAACGGCTTTCTTGATAAAATGGGGACTTATTGTGTGGACATGTGTAAGTTCGGGTGCCTGAGTCGCATGTATGATTTGCGAGCAGGATGACCCAGTATTTGTGTATATTCATATGAGCACCTGAGTCGCAGGTATGATTCGCGAACAAGCTAGCATTAGTATTTTATGTATAACCGTGTC
This sequence comes from Nicotiana knightiana, assembly GCA_005239525.1. NCBI lineage: Eukaryota > Viridiplantae > Streptophyta > Magnoliopsida > Solanales > Solanaceae > Nicotiana > Nicotiana knightiana. The sequence continues at coordinate 170,403 of ML425071.1, forward strand.
GAATAATTGATTCGCGAGCGGGGCAGATAGATGCATCTATGGTTCGGGCCGTTCGACCCTCGGCAGTGCACAGTTTATGTTTATGATGGTTTGGGCCGTCGACCCTCGGCATTGTGCGCATGATATTTTCAGCGTATTTGCTGTGATTTATACATGTTTATCGGCCTAAGGAAGTTTTAATGGCCAGTTATGAGGAAGAGGAATTTATGTGTAAAATGTGAAATAAGTCTGATGTTTCTTATCCCGGATTATGATTTAAATTGTCAACTGAAATGACAAAGACTTAAAGTGTTAAATTTTGAAGGAGTTGATATTATTTATTCCTGAATTTTAATAAATTGTCTATGACATTCATGCTTAGTGTCTCACTTGAATATACTAAATTAACCTCTAGCAAGTGTCTAATTCGACCTCTCCTCACTACCTCTCTGAGGTTAGGCGTGCGACTTACTAAGTACACGTTGTTTTTGTACTCATGCTACACTTGCTGTGCATTTTATTGCACGGGTACTTTCATAGGGATGTGTAGGATTGGAGACTTAGGCGAGCTGCATCATTCGGAGGTGATCCGTAGCTGACAAAGTCTCCCTCATACTGTAATACATTTTATTAAATTTCTTTCTCCACTTGTATTTCGGACAAGCTTTGTAGAAATTGTAAAATTCTTAGAAATTGCTCATGTACTTGTGACACCGGGTTCTGGGATGTGCTGGGATGTATTTGCTAAGGTGTAGTATTCGAACTATTATTTTAATTAACAGATTTTATTTGGTTAATATGTAATAAAGTGAAAGGAAATGTTTTACTCAGGTAGTGATGATACTTTCTATTGGTTATCATGTGATGTCGATATGATGATAGAATTCTTGCCTTTATGTTAGGAGTGATGAATGGTTTGAAAGGAGGTCTTCTCAGAGTGTGATTTCGAGATTTCGGTATTTTAGTTCCGGCAGAGGAAAGGCATTTGGATTATGAACGGTCCGATTGGGGTTGATAAAGTAGTAAGGCTTGGTGTCTTCAAGTGAGGTAGGATATGCACCTGTGACGTGAAGTCGTCGTTGTTGATCGAATGGAATGTGTTAAGTTTGTCGCTAATATGGTTTCTTCGGTTGCGTGCGGTCAAAGTATTGAGAAGAAGTATTGAAGAATGCGGTTGGCAGAGACCGTGAGGTGCAGTGTTTCAGTACCGGATAAGTGTTGATAATGAAGGCAGCTAGATAAAGATGATCTCCGGAAAGCTTGAAGTCACGGTGATTTGCTGGTTTGAGTGTTGTAGAGAATGATCCTGAAGTGAGGCTAGGCGGTGGTTCCATTTCTAGGAGGCCAGGTGTAAGAAGCGGAAGTCAAGCAGTGGCAAAGTGGGGTAGCGGCACCATAGCTTGGAATTTTAAGAGATTGTCGCGCATTAAATGGATGTCCATGAGGAGCAGACAGATTAGTAAAGTTGGTAAATGAAGCAGGGCGTAAGATGGGGTATTGAAGTAGCAGAGAGCGAGCATTTCGGCGTCGTTGGAAGGTGTCTGCAGGTGATTTCCTCAGGTGTGTTATCTCCTGTGAATAGATTAGCGGTTGCATGGTTGGAAGGTCTCTGTGAGGGGTTCTAGTGGCTATCCAGTAGGAGGTAGAATGTGTGAATGATGCTAGAGAATTTTAGTATTTAGGGAGTGCTAGCAAGAGAACTTGGAAGGATTGGACGGATTGGTTGAGCAAGATCGTGTTGTCAAAGGAGGAAGGATCTCGGCAAGGTCTAGAGTGGTGCAAGGAGTAGCTTCGGGCTAAGTGGGGGAGTCCCACCATCTGCGGTTGGGTTGTAGGATTGTGTCATCACAGGGTTGCGGATTGTCAGCGTGTTGACAAGTTATTACAGCTAAGGGCAAGGAGTAAAATGGTGTTTATGTGTGGGATTTGATGAATTTGTGAAAAAGTTGGCCCTGTTGGCTAGGGTTATGCTTTGGAAGATTTAGAATTTTGCTTAAGGCATAGGTGAGTTGTCGGGATAGTGACTCGCTAACGTGTTTCCTTAAAATTGGTGTTCATGTGCTATAAAAGCCTTGGAGTTGATTGTATTCGGCGCCAACCAGAGTGGTTGACTCTCAATAGCGGTCCTAATGAGTTCAAAAGTCAAGAATACGGTGTTTAAGGGTTTCAGGCAACAGTGTGATCGAGAATCAAGCTTTTGCAGAGTAATTTATGAGTAAAATAAAGATGGCTGGAATGTTCTATGATATGTTTGAGCATGCAGGATAGTATTGGAGGAGTGAGAGAAATAAACTCCGGATTGTATAAAGATTATCAGGAGGGTATGAAACAGGTTGGGTTTGCTATGAGTTGAAGGAAGTTGCTATTATTCCTTAAGCAATTGAAGATGATTAAAAGAAGATAGATTAATTAGCCATGGTTGAAATGGCACATTTATGGCAGTGATCATTTCCTCCATTGTGATTAAGTTATGCATGTGGTTTGTACCGGTGTGTGCCGGGCTTGTCGGCCGTCGTAATGGATTTCAGGTTGGAGCATTTGAGTGATATGGTCTGTCAAGTGTAGGCGGATCCTGGAAGGGTTATGGTGGTATAGACTTCTACTTAAGGATTTGTATGTTGGGTGATTATGGGAATTCACTCGTGTGTTGAGATGGTACTCTTGAATTGAGTTAAGTAAAAGGTTTCTATATGATGAAGTGTTCACCCGATTGGTGGTTCAGAATTTATGATGGAATTCTTGTGCTACCTCATATTGGCATGTTAAGTGCGGAAAGCAGTATGTAACCGGGAGTATGAATCGAGATTTGCAGTTCGGTGATGATAAGGATGTCATGAGCTCGGAAAAGAAAAAGTGATTTGAAAGTTCAGAGTAAGCTGGTGTTATCTTCAGTGTCACCTGAGATTGATGTTCGGTTGAAAAGGCTTTGTACCCTGGTTATGGGTTCTTGATTTGTCTTACAGCGTAGTATGGCCAGTGGTGGATTGTGGGGTGTTTGTCCTGGCTATGATGGTTGTTCTCTCGTATTATGAGAGAAAGTGGGTTAATGTAGACCCAGATAAAGCTATTAGCTTAGTTTGGTGCGAGCAAGGTACACTCGATGTTTGTGGATGGATTTAAATATGACTATGGGCTCCGTATGAGCCAGGCATGTTCATTTCAGTATAGCGCTCCTCAAGGAGGGGTGTTGGGATATCAGGGGATTGTTCCGTCTTCGTCAAATTCATGTGATATTATGATTGTGCGGTGTGAGTTGTGAAACGGCTTGATAATTTCTTATGTCTTAAGGTCCCGCATAGTGATGATGTTATGTGAGCAGTATGGCTCTTAAGATCCAGAGTATATATATATATATATATAT